>MJUU01033406.1:15566-29967 GCA_002080025.1 Modiolus philippinarum | reverse complement strand
CATAGGGTCCTATGTTAAACCATGTTCCGTGCTGGCGGCAATGTTTTTCGTCGGATCGGAACGAAATGAGCCATCTTGGTTTAGGACCTTAGGTACATCATTCCTGTAAAGTTTGGTTCAATAAGCATCAGCCTTTTCAGAGAAGAAGATGAAAATGTGATTTTTCCCATAGGGTCCAATGTTAAACCTAAGTTCCGCGCTGGCGGCCATGTTTTTTATCGGATCGGAACGAAATGAGCAATCTTTGTAAAGGACCTTCCATACATCATTCCTGTAAAGTTTGGTTGAATTTGCTTCAGTGGTTTCAGAGGAGAAGATGAATATGTGAAAAGTTAACAGACGACGGACGGACGACGGACGAAGGACGCCAAGTGATGGCAATAGCTCACACTGACCCGAAGGGTCAGGTGAGCTAAAAAAGCTTCCTTGTATTGTTGGGTTGAAAAACAAAATTAAAAATTACTATGCACTTGAACAGTATGTTGCCAAAAACATGGTTAAGTGGACAGATGGAAAAAGTTTTGGACCCTTATTAAATCAATTTTAATATGATTCTATATTAATGATTTAATAACAAGCAATAAATACAACAGAAGAACATTTTAAGAATATATAAGTAAAATTATTTTTCATATGTAAATTTAGAGGTAAGTGAGAGAATGTATTTAGAGTTGATTCAAAATAATATTATAGTTTGTTTTCAAAAATATTATCATAAAAAATATAATAGTCATATGTATGTTTATATGTATATTTATTCAAATTCCCAGCAACACCCTGGTCAGGTGGTGTAGTGTGGATTTTTTGTAGAACCCTGACTATTTATAAAAGTAAACCAGAGGCTCCCAGAAGCCTGTATCGCTCACCTGGCTTTCAGTTGCCACAATCAAGGTATCATTGTAAGTTATACATTTGATCACCAGTCTCTCAAACTTTTGTAGCTCGAACACCACCAATATCTTGAACTGTATTTAAAGTCTGATCAGGTTTTCTATATTTCTTTGTTGGGCTTTTTTGACTTCCCCCTTTTTTGGCAGCCATGTGAAAATGGTAGTCAACAAACAATTTTCAACACCTGTTTTGAAATAGTGACATCAATATCCACTTGGATACCAAATTTAATTGAAATCAGATAATGTTGAATTTTCCCGCATTTTTTGGTAGCAATTTCGAAAATGGCAGTCAATGATTAATTCTTAACATCGGGTTTGAAGATGCGACATCAATACCTATATGGAAACCAAATTTCATTGAAATCGGACAATGTTGATTTTTCCCGCCTTTCTTTGCAACCATTTTGAAAATGGCGGTTAACGAAAAACAATTTTTACATCAGTTTTGAAGTTGCGACATCAATATCTATTTGGAAACCAAGTTTGATTGAAATCGGACAATGTTGAATTTTTCCGCCTTTTTTGGTGGCCATATTGAAAATGGCAGTCAACAAACAATTTTCAAATCGATTTTGATTGATTGATTGAATATTGTTTAACGTCTACTCAGCAATATCTCAGCTATATCAAGACGAGAACAAGTTTGTTTATAAACAATCACTTTGGGGTATGGAAAGGGCCATGGGACGGGAAATTCTGACTACCACTGGAAAAGTAGGGTGAAATCGTCAAGGGCGGGGAATTTAGCCTTGTAGCCGATCACCTACGGACCACCCCAAAAAGAGCTTGCTACAAGGGTTCTTTAACGTGCAGGAAGCGTGGCGTTTCTTCCAACACATGGACCTGAGTTTACATCCCATCCGAAAGATGGGTTGTGTATTTATTAATCCCGCACAACCACGGAATGGGTCCTATTTCTATATCCCGGGACCCTCGGGGTCAGTCTCCGTTTAGGAGGGGTCACACCCCGCAAGCCGGAGAAAATCGATTTTGAAGTCGCAACGTCAATATCTATTTTGAAACCAACTTTCATTGAAATCGGACAATGTAGAATTTTCCACCTTTTTTTGGCAGCCATTTTGAAAATAACAGTTAAAATGAACACTTTTCAACAACGGTTTTAAAGTTACAACATCATTATCTATTTGGAAAGCAACTTTCATTGAAATCGGACAATGTTGTATTTTCCCACCTTTTTTGGTGGCCATTTTGAAAATGGCGGTCAACGAACACTTTTCAACACCGGTTTTGAAGTCGCTACATCAATATCTATTTGGAAACCAAATTTCATTGAAATCGAACAATGTTGTATTTTCCCGCCTTTTTTTGGCGGTCATTTTGAAAATGTCGGCCAACAAACAATTTTAAACACCAGTTTTGAAATCCACACATCATGGCAAACATTTTAGCAATTCACACTTCACCTTCATCTTCTATAGTTTTGGAAATAAAAGACAAAAATATGAAAATTTTGAAAATTCCGTGAAAAAGGGTAATAACTCCTACAAGGGTTTTTGGATTTTCTTCAAAATTTCAGGGTTTGTAGATCTTGACATGCGAAACCTTTTTGCAACATACACTTGACCTCTATCTGTTACACTTTTTGAAATAAAAAATAGAAAATGCACAAATTTTGAAAATTTTACAGAAAAAGGGCAATAACTCCAAGACGGGTTTTCGGATTTTCTTCAAAATTGCAGGGCAGGTAGATCTTACTATGCTGATCACTTTTACCACCATGTCAGATTTCTGATATCTGTAACGGTTTTTGAGTTATTTGCAAAAAACAGAAATTTACACCTACATTCTATTTTTAGTAACAGCAGCCATGTTGTTTGGTCTTCGGACTAATCGAACATAATTTTGAAACTGCATACCCTGGTGATGCTTCAGGCCAAGTTTGGTTACAATTGGCTCAACAGTTTCAGAGGAGAAGATTTTTGAAATTGTTGACGGATGGACGGACGACGGACACAAAGTGATGGCAAAAGCTCACATGGCCTTTTAGGCCAGGTGAGTTAAAAAATCCAGTTGGTGGTTTAGAGGTAAAGGATACCAGCTATTTGGAACAAAAAGATGGACAGACGGACGGATGGAAGGACAGACAGACGGACAAATGGAAGGACGGACAGACAGACACCATGAACACTATATACCTCCTGCGAAGCACTGGGTATAATAAACTGTTAACAAAGAAGCAACAAAGCAATTATTCAGAGTTCCAATAGCTCAATTAGTTAGCAAAGTAGAAATGTGCTTACATTTGAAGGTCATAACATACACTGCTCTAAAAATTTTAAAATATATTTTTTTCAGTATACATTGATAAAGTATATATATGTAAAATTATCATTCATAGTGTGCGGTCTGGGTAGCGCAATTGGCAAGGTATTCCGTTCGCTAAAGCAAACAAAGATCACACAAACAAATGGATGAAATGTCAGTAAATTTTTAAAACAAAAATAAATATTTGTGACAGCAGTTGTACATAATTTAAGAAATAGGTTAAATATCAGTATAAGAGTGCATGAAAAATGTCTAGTATTCAAAAATAAAGGGCTACACAGAGCGCAGCATGATACGACCGCAGCATGTCCAACACTGAAATTTGAACAAGTGTAATTAAAAATGAATGATGACACAGTAAAAAGCTTGATACAGTAATTAAATGCACACAATAAAGAGCTTGACTCAGTAATTAGCTGCACACAAACTAAGGAAAATAAAAATTTGCTCTTATAATTCCTTATATATAATCGGAAAAGGCAAGAGGTATGTCAACAATATACAGAAAGCTTATATCAAGAGGAATCCAAAGAAGAAATTCCTATCGAAATCCAATGAAAAATAAAGGTTTCACATATTCCGAAAAATTGCAATTTTGGCCCCTTTGACCCTTTGTAGCTTGGAAACGGTAAGAGCTATGCAAAATCTATTGACATACTGCTGAAAGCTTATATCGGGAGGAATTCAAAGAAAAAACCAAATCGAAATCCGATGAGAAATAAAAATTTTAGGTAATCTGCAAATTTCAAATTTTGTCCCCATTTGGCCCCTCATAGCTCAGAAAAGAAACAAATTGTCAAAAATCTGATGGTGCATCTCTATCTTTATTTTCAAAAGGAATTCATTGCAAAAAACTGCATCAAAATCGGACTAAAATAAATAAAATAAAATTTTTGAAAATCGCCCCTTTTGGGCCCCATTTATCTCCTGAACGGTCCATGCCACATAAATTCGTTGACATGCTGCAGATAGGAAATTTAACTAGGAACACAACGCAAGAAACCTTATCAAAATCCAATAAATAATAAATATTATACAGCCAAATATGTGAAAACACCCAATTTTGCCCTTTTTGGCCTCTTTTTTTAAAACAAGAGGGGCCAAAATGTCCAAAACTAACCCCAGCCTTCCTTTTGTGCCAAGGAACATTGTGGTAAAATTTCATAAGGATTGGTCAACTTGAACTTAAGTTATTGACCAAAAACAAAAGTGTCTACAGACAATGACGACAGCGCCATACCATTATACGACCTCAATTTTTTTGCGGTCGTATAAAAACCCAACTAGAGGCTCAGAGACTGAGCCTGTATCGCTCACCTAACAAAATACTTCTCTGCCATGGATGGCCAAAAATGATGTTTTTTTACCAATGGAGGCCTAATGTTTTGGCACCTTTTTTTGTCCTATTGAAATGAGTAAACTTTGCAAAGGACCTTCTACTTATCATCCCAATACAATTTGCTTCAACAGTTTCAGAGGAGATGATGAAAATGCGATTTTTCCCATAAAGTCAAATGTAAAGTAAAACGTGCATTCTGTGCTGGCCGCCATGTTTTTTGTCAAATAAGAACAAAATGAGCAATCTTTGTAAAGGACCTTTAGTACATCAGTCCTATAAAGTTGGATGAAATTTGCTACATCAGTTTCAGGGGAGAAGATGAAAATATGATTTTTCTGTAATGTCCAATTTTAAACTATGTTCCTTGCTGGTAGCCATTTTTTCATTTGATCAGAACGGAATGAGCAATCTTTGTAAAGGACCTTTAGTCCATCATTCCTGTAAGTTTGGTTGAATTTGCTTTGGAGGTTTTAAAGGAGAAGATGAAAATGTGATTTTCCCATAGGGTCCAATGTTAAACTTTGTTCCATGCTGGCAGCCATGTTTTTTCATCAGATCGGAATGAAATGAGCAATCTTTGTAAAGGACCTTCCATTCATCATTCCTGTAAAGTTTTGTTGAATTTGCTTCAGCCATTTCAGAGAAGATGAAAATGTGATTTTCCCATAGGGTCCAATGTTAAACTATGTTCCGTGCTGGCGGCGATATTTTTATCTGATCGGAACAAAACGAGCAAGCTTTATAAAGGACCTTTAGTTCCGCATTCCTGTAAAGTTTGGTTGAATTTGCTTCACCCGTTTCAGAGGAGAAGATGAAATAAGATTTTCCCATAGGGTTCAATGTTAAACTATGTTCTGTGCTGGAGACTATGTCTTTTATCAGATCGGAACGAAATGAGCAATCTTAGTGAAGGACCTTTAGTACATCATTTCTGTAAAGTTTGGTTCAATTTATTTCAGCTGTTTCAAAGGAGAATGTGATTTTCCCATACAGGGCCAATGTAAAATTATGTTCCGTGCTGTCGGCCATGTTTTTTTATTGATCGGAACGAAATGAGAAATCTTTGTAAAGGACCTTCCATTCATCATTCCTGTAAAGATTGGTTGAATTTCCTTTTGGTGTTTCAGAGGAGAAGATGAAAATGTGATTTTCCCATAGGGTCCAATAAAACTATGTTCCGTGCTGGCGGCCATGTTTTTTATCGGATCGGAACAAAATGAGCAATCTTAGTGGAGGACCTGAAGTACATCATTCCTGTAAAGTTTTGTTAAATTTGCTTTAGCGATTTCAGAGGAAAAGATGAAAATGTGATTTTCCCCATAGGGTCCAATGTTAAATCTAAGTTCCGCGCTGGGAGCCATGTTTTTTATTTGATTGGAACAAAATGAGCATTCTTAGTGAAGGACCTCTAGTACATCATTCCTGTAAAGTTTTGATGAATTTGCTTCAGCGGTTTCAGAGGAAAAGATGAAAATGTAATTTTTCCCATAGGGTCCAATGTTAAACCTAAGTTCCGCGCTGGTGGCCATGTTTTTTATCGGATCGAAACAAAATGACCATTCTAACTGGAGGACCTCTAGTACATCATTCCTGTAAAGTTTTGTTGAATTTTCTTCAGGGGTTTTAGAGGAAAAGATGAAAATGTGATTTTTTCCCATAGGGTCCAATGTTTAACCAAGTTCGGCACTGGCGGCCATGTTTTTTAACGGATCGGAACGAAATGAGCAATCTTTGTAAAGGACCTTTAGTACATCATTCCTGTAAAGTTTGGTTGAATTTGCTTCAGTGGTTTCAGAGGAGAAGATGAAAATGTGAAAAGTTAACGCACGGACGACGGACGGACGACGGAGGATGACGGACGACGGACGTCAAGTGATGGCAAAACTCACACTGACCCTTCGGGTCAGGTGAGCTGAAAACCTGTATGCGGAATGTTATGGAAATCATAAATCAATTTTTAGGGAAACGCATAAATAACAAAATCCTTAGTTATTGTAAATTTAGTTTCTATATATATGGCCGTTTTGACAACTTATGTCTTATCTGTTCAGAACAAATCAAAACATTGAAAAAAATATATGAAGGTCATTTCACGTTTATATCATACGACAGAGCTAATTCTCAAAATATGACTTTTTTCATATATAAACTTATTTTTTTCCCAAAAAATGTTTTATGATTCTCCTCAAAATCATTAGGGTCCTTCTTTTGATCAGGTCCAACAATGTGCATAAAACTTAAAAATCTGTGAAGGTAATTTCAAGTTATCATACAACATAGAGCAAAATATGCTGTTTTTCATATAAAAACTAAGTTTTTCCTCAATTTTTTTTCGGATTTTCCTCAAAAACAATAGGGAGCTTTCTTTTGGTAAAGACCAACCTTGTGTATCAAAATCATATAAATCCCTAAAGGCAATCTTAATTTATTGTACAACATGGAGATAATTCTCAAAATATGCACTTTTCCATATATAAACTAAGTTTTTCCCTAAAAATTGTTTTCAAATTTTCCTTAAAAACGAAAGGGAGCTTCCTTTGGTCAAGTTCAAGTTTGAGTATCAAAATCATTAAAATCCCTGAAGGCATTTTAAGTTATCATACAACATAGAGCTTATTCTCAAAATATGCATTTTTTCATGTAAAAACAAAAGTTTTTTCCCAAAAATCATATTCCGATTATTCCTCAATAGAGGGTTACGACGAGCGCAGCTTGATACGACCGCTGCATGTCGACCACTGAAATTTCAACAAAAGTAGTTTAAAGTGAATGTGGACACAGTAAAGAGCTTGACACAATAACTAGATGGACACAAAAAGAAGCTAGACACAGTTATTAGCTAGAAACAAAACAGGGAAAAAACCCTTTTGATTACTTACTGATAAAAAACCATAAGAGCTATGCAAAATATGAACTATCAACTAAAACTTTACATCCATAGAATTTCAAAGAAAAAAATCCATCGAAATCTGATGAAAAATAAAGATATGACATATTTAGAAAATTTGCAATTTTGGCCCCTTTGACCCCTTGTAGCTCGGAAACGGTAAGAGCTACAAAACATCCGTTGACATACTGCTGAAAGCTTAGATCAAGAGGAATCCAAAGAAATAAATCCAATCAAAATCCGATGAAAAGTAAAGATTTGACATATTTAGAAAAATTGCATTTTTGGCCCCTTTGACCCCTTGTAGCTCGGAACGGTAAGGCCTACACAAAATCCGTTGACATATTGCTGAAAGCTTAGATCACGAGGAATCCAAAGAAAAAACTCCCATCGAAATCCGATGAAAAATAAAGATTTGACATATTTAGAAAAATTGCATTTTTGGCCCCTTTGACCCCTTGTAGCTCGGAAACGGTAAGACTTACGCCAAAACCGTTGACATGCCACTGAAAGCTTAGATCAAGAGGAATCCAAAGAAAAAAATCCCATCAAAATCCGATGAATAATAAAAATTCTACATAATCTGCAAATTCGTGATTTTGGCCCCGTTCGGCCCCCATAGCTGGGAAAGGAAACAAGTTATCAAAAATCTAATAGCTGAGTGCCATATTAATTTTTCACAAGGAATCCATTGAAAAAAACTGCATCAAAATCAGACTAAAAATTAAAAAAATATTTTTTTTTTGAGATTTGCCCCTGTTGGGCCCCATTTATCTCGTGAGCGGTACATGCTACGTGAAATCCGTTGGTATACCCTAGATTGGAAATTTCCTCAGGAGCACACTGAAACAAACCCCATCAAAATCCAATAATTAATAAAGATTCTACAGTCAAAATGTGAAAACACCCCATTTTACCCCTTTTTGGCCCCTTTTTCTAAAACAGGCGGGGCCACCAACTCAAAATTAAAACCTCTGTTTACGCGTGTGCCAAGATACATCATACTAAAATTTCATAATGATCCGTCCACTAGAAGCAAAGTTATTGTGTCCACAGATGCCGACAACGCCGACGCCGACGCCATACCAATATACGACTGCAAAATT
Organism: Modiolus philippinarum; assembly: GCA_002080025.1. Taxonomy (NCBI): domain Eukaryota; kingdom Metazoa; phylum Mollusca; class Bivalvia; order Mytilida; family Modiolidae; genus Modiolus; species Modiolus philippinarum. Next base: position 21,456 of record MJUU01033406.1, on the reverse strand, counting down.
TTTGCGGTCGTATAAAAACGAAAGGGAGCTTCCTTTGGTCAGGTTCAACTTTGAGTATCAAAAACATTTAAAATCCCTGAAGGCAAACTGAAGTTATCATACGACATAGAGCTAATTCTCAAAATATGCATTTTTTCATATAAAAACGAAGTTTTTCCCCAAAAATCATTTTCTGATTTTCCTCAAAAATGAAAGAGAGCTTCCTTTGGTCAAGTTCAACTTTCAGTAAAAAAAAATCATAAAAATAGGTGAAGGCAATCTTGAGTTATCGTATGACAAAGAAAATGCTGACTGACGGACATCATGGCGGGGCCCTAAAAATAAACTGTCCACTAACACCCTTTACACAGAGTGAAATACAATTGCTCTGCAGGGGGTATTGTTGTACAATAGTTTACAACAGATTCTTCTCTAATGATATGCAAAGTTTAATCGGTTTTGACCCGTTAGATAAATTTTCATATTCAACGTGTTTTGAATAAAGCCCCGTGCTATTTCCCGCCAAATCTATTCAGAATACAATTCTAGGTTGTTTATCATTAATCCGTAGAGAAAAAGATTACACCACTTCATCCGGACTATTACCATATTTTATCCCCTCTTGATAGTTAAATTTAAAAACAATTAAAATGCTCGACAAGACTCGATATTAAAATTTTAAAATTTAACTATCTCTAGTGGATAAAATATCGTAATGAATGGGATCTCATGGTGTAATCTATACTAGGCAAAAAAAGAAACGTTACACTTCCTTGTATTTGCATCTGACTTGGAATTCGATGTCTTATATCTTTTAAAAAAAATCGAAACAACTGGAAATTTTCACAGAATGTTTATTTAACCCAAAGCTTTAGTTTCGTGCAAAAAAATGAAAATTAATTTTCAGTTTTTGAGATTCCAAAAAGTGCTTTTTTACCACAAAATTGAAAAACATTAATTGCAACAGAAATTGACAAACATAAACATTACCTCGTAAAAAATTGAACCCTTTACAAAGTAAGATAACAAAATAACGCACATTTAAAAAATGTATTGCTAATTTTGATTCGATTTTTGTGACACCTGTTTCCCAGTCTTCCAAACTGAAGTTGCCAATAAAAAAATAAATAAAATAAATAAATAATCTTTATTTCAAGAGGATAACCCCATTAGCCGAAACTAATCTTCCTGGGGGTCCTCAAATACAAGCATAAATCATAAAATTACATATAATATATACAAACAGTTTGCCATATAAGGTGTATAAAAGAATTCAATTGTATTTGATTAAGATTGATATATACTTATTCTAGTATTTTGCAATTTATTACCATTTAAAACATAGGCATAACATTTTTCTTTAAACTGTTTAATTGATTTGCAAACTTTCAAATCATATGGTAAGCTGTTCTAAGTTTGTGAGCCAGAATATTAAAAGGTTTTTTTCAAAGAATTTGTATTTGGTTTTGGTAAAGTTAACATGCTGTTACTTTTGAAACGTAAACTATTAGAAATGTTATCAACAAAATGAAAACTATCTTGCAAATACGACAGCGCCATATTATTTAGTGACTTATATACAAGAATAGCCTTTTGATAACAAATTCTCTTTTCAATATCTAACAATTTTAAAGAATTAAAGAGTAGAGAAGAAGGAGTCATTAAATCAGCTTCTAATATAACTCTTGCTGATTTTTTAAGAAGTCTATTGAGCTTTTCAATCCCATTTGTATTACAATTTCCCCATACTGTACAACAATACTCAAAATGAGGTAATATATAAGAGTTAAAATATATAATTCGTACATGCATCGGCAAAAATTTACGAATTTTTTNATACTTTATTAATTTGATCTGTCCATGTTAAATGACTATCAATAAACAGACCCAATAATTTTTCAGATGTCACTTGCTCAATTCTTTCATTTGATATAAAAGTATTTAAATAAAAGTTGGTGTTGCTCATTTTTTGTCTTGATCCAATAATCATTGCTTTACATTTCACAGGATTGAGCTTCATACTATTTTCTGAGCACCATTTTTCTATCACATCAGTATCTTTCTGTAGTTTTTTATTTAAATCATCAACATCATTACTTTTTGCATGTAAAGTACAATCATCTGCATATAAATCCAAAGAAGAATTTTCTACATTCAAAGGCAAATCATTGACATATAATATAAATAACAAAGGTCCCAAAATTGATCAATAAAACATAGCATAAGCCTGCAAAATAAAGAAAACGCTTGAATGGTTTCCTTTTTTAACACAAAGATTAAAATTTTATAAAAGATAGTCACAGATACGTACAAATTAAAATAGACAATATTGAAGGAGTGTAATGTTTCTTTTTTTGGTCAGTATATATCTATCCATCTACAACTTACATTTTTCATGAGTCTGAGCAAACATTTTTTCTGTTCCATATCCCATGAGTCTTCAGCTCCAAGCATTCCCAAGCAATCATTAACATCCTCATTACTAAGTGTTTCTAACTGTTCTACTGTAAGGCCTTTAATGCCAAATGAACCTATATCTTGCAGCATGCTACAATTTAATGAAAACCCTGAAAAAAAGTATTATACATCAAAGTATCTTCAGAATAGATATATGCTTTGTTATTTTGGTTAAGGCATAGAAACAAATTTTAAATCCATTGCAAAAGTGTTAACTAAGTTTCCTAGTGGCAGCCTTGGATGATGAATAAGCACCAAAGTTACAACAAAGTGACGGCAAAGTTCCTCATCCTAGGTGAGCTAAAAAGACATGAACATAAAAAAAACAACAAGAAATGGCATCAGTAGGAAATCAAACAAGGTTTTCCTTCCCTATAAGAGAGAGTAAAATAACTAAATATGTAAAAAGCTGTTTAATTGATACCCCCTCTCACTCATGTAAATTCTTTGCCAAGTCTTATCTTTAGAAACCACAAAATAGTTTGATCAAAATCTAAAACAATACACTGCAAAGATCCAAGATAAAGGATGCACTTTTGGTTGCCAGAATGCAAACTTTATTACAAACCTAAAGCTGTTGCAGTGGGTGCGTAGCAAGAAGTCCGACAGTTTTGAATACTCATTGCCAAAGAACTTGATTTTTCTGGCATTTATAGCCATTTTGTCAAGACTATCCCACCACCATTCGAGTCCATAATTCTTGCGGCCATATAATTTATTCATTTGAATTTTTAAGTGACAATCTAACATCATTTTCAAAAGAAATTTGCACTTACAAGGAGGTAGGATAGGTGGACTTCATCATAAATCCATTTAACCCTACCGCTGGCTTCTGAAAGTCTCAATTCCAGGTCTGGCTATCCTGAGTTGGTACTGTTAACGTTGTTTAGGTTTTTTTGCCTTTTATTTGTGTTTTTCTTGTGCAGTTCTCTTCTGGATAATGTGGATTATGATTTTTTTTAGCTCTTGTAGCTAGGTGTTTCCTGTTATCTTAACTTTTCTAATTTTCATCTCACACTGTGGATCAACAATAAAGATGTCCGTGTTCATTTTCCTTTTTGTTAGAGGTAAAGATAGTAGGGTATAGTTACGTAGTGGTGAGCATCATATAACTAACATTCCTATTTGGTTTAATTACAGTTGGGCACATTAATTTTCCATAGGCTCCAAAAGCAACATTTTGAGAAATTCCACCCATTTCTATATTTCGTTGGTACATGTCACACCCCCAAAACAAGCGGAATCGTCTGAAGTTGCTGTCATTTCATTTTCGGGATGGTATGTCAGATGAAATTTTCCAGTATTTTCCGAACCCCAAAAATTATAAAAATAATCCACATGTCAACACCAAAATATTCGTGAATGTGCATCTTCTACTAAAGTTGAAAATTTTCCTACACATCTTTATTTCATTAGGTTGAATATCTACATAAGTTTTTTTTGCAGTAAGTTCTACCTCCAAAACAGCCATTACAATGTCCATTCATTCACTTATGAGTAAACAGTATACCTTCGAAGACGGAGTGGTTGACCGAATTAAGAACTACTTTTGCGTGTATCAATTCAAAAGGTCAATCAGTGATCTGGGTCCAGTTATAAGGATATATGAGGAGTTGCACTTGCAAAGATAGGCCTAGGGCAAAAGATCTAATGATTTCTAAGTTAAAAGGGATTAAATAACTCCTGGAAAATTTGAAAGATTCAAAATCCCCAGGCACATGCACAATTATATATTGTGTTTGCTAAAATAAAACTTCTGAGATTTCCTTTTGACAATTTCAGGAGTTGCACTTGCAAGGATATGGTCAATAAAGTTCAAAGAGGAAAAACTCTTAGAAATTATGAAGAATAAAAAGTCATGACAATATGCAAATCAACTTATTGTTTCCTTGCTATATACAAAATTTCATGAAATTATGTTGAACAGTTTCAGAGGAGTTACACTTACAAGCAATATAATTAAAATATGTTTCAATTTCTAAGTTCCTGGAACAAGAGGCTCTCAAGAGTCTGTATCGCTCACCTGGGTCCTGCAGCACTGTAATTCCCAATTGATGGTCCAGTCCATCTTTGGTGGTGTATGTACATAAAAATCAGAAACTTTTTATAAAATTTAATTAAAATTGTTCAAGCAGTTTCAGAGAAGATTTTTGAATGCAGTTTCCAAACTTAAGGGGCCTATGTTAATCTACGTTCCCTGCTGGCAGCTATTTAACATAAAACTTTGAAGAGGGTCACATAAGGACTACCATATCAAAATTCTACTGAAATTGTTCAAGCAGTTTCAGAGGAGAAGATCTTTTTATGTTATTCCCACTGGGTCCAATGTTAAACTAAGTTTTGCTACTGGTGGCCATGTCGGCAGACGGATCAGCACCAAAGTAACAAGCTTGGTCAAAATCTCACAAGTTTCATTTATGCAATGTTTAAATTGAATCCATTCAATGGTTTTCCATGATANAACGTGCGTTTACTCGTTTCATTTAAATTCCGCATTTTATAGATAAGATTGCCAATTTTCTGCACAACACAATTTTGTTTTTAAACCGCAAATTTTTCAAGAAGAAAATAAAATATTATCAGATTAAGTATCACTGCCGTTTTTTTGTTAAAAAAACAGTTATTAGTTAGGAACGCAAACCTTTATTTAATCAACATAAAATATTCAATTTTAATAATGCAGGCTGTTCAATATAGTAGAAGAATAGAAGCCTAATCAAATGAAACTTATTATACGGTTTAATCATTGTGGACACTGGTATATAATATAAAATAGAGAAAAAGTGCACTTTCTTTTAAATTTATGGTTAAATCATGCCGGGAAGTTTAAGTATTGCCAACACCGGTATAATATAAAATAGAGAAAAAGTGCAATTTTTTTTATATTTATGGTTCAATTATGTGAAGTTTTTGTATTTCGAACACCGGTATAATACCAAAGACTTATAATGTATTATAAGTCCTTGATAATACTAAATACAGAAAAAGCCCCCTTTCTTTTATATTTATGGTATTTTATAAAGTTTTAGTATTGCGGACACCGGTATAATACTAAATAGAGAAAAAACTCCCTTTTTTTATATTTATGATTAAATTTTATAAATTTTAGTATTGCGGACACCGATATAATATTATACACAGAAAATGCTCCCTTACTTTTATATTTTATGGTTAAATTTTACCAAGTTTTAGCATAGCGGACACCGGTATAAATTAATATTAAATACAGAAAACACTCCCTTTCTTTTATATTTATGGTTAAATTTGATAAAGTTTTAGTAATGCGGACACTGGTATGATACTAAATAGAGAAAAAGTTCCCTTTCTTTTTTATATTTATGGTTAAATTTGATAAAGTTTTAGTATTGCGGAGACCGGTATAATATCAAATACAGAAAACACTCCCTTTCTTTTATATTTATGGTTAAATTTTATAAAGTTTTAGTATTGCGGA
>MJUU01033406.1:1959-15355 GCA_002080025.1 Modiolus philippinarum | reverse complement strand
GCTCCCTTTCTTTTATATTTATGGTTAAATTTTATAAAGTTTTAGTACTGCGGTCACTGGTATAATATCAAATACAGAAAACACTCCCTTTCTTTTATATTTATGGTTAATTTTTATAAAGTTTTAGTATTGCAGACACCAGTATAATATTAAATACAGAAAACACTTCCTTTCTTTTATATTTATGGTTAAATTTTATAAAGTTTTAGCATTGCGGACACCCGTATAACATTAAATACAGAAAATGCTCCCTTTCTTTTATATTTATGGTTAAATTTTATAAAGTTTTAGTATTGCGGACACCAGTACAATACTAAATACAGAAAAAGTTCTCTTTCTTTTATATTTATGGTTAAATATGATAAAGTTTTAGTATTGCGGACACCGGTATAATATTATATACAGAAAATGCTCCCTTTCTTTTATATTGATGGTTAAATTTTATAAAGTTTTAGTACTGGGGTCACTGGTATAATATCAAATACAGAAAATGCTCCCTTTCTTTTATATTTATGGTTAAATTTAATAAGTTTTAGTATTGTGGACATCGGTATAATACTAAATAGAGAAAAAGTTCCCTTTCTTTTATATTTATGGTTAAATTTGATAAAGTTTTAGTACTGCGGTCACTGGTATAATATCAAATACAGAAAATGCTCCCTTTCTTTTATATTTATGGTTAAATTTTATAAAGTTTAAGCATTGCGGACACCGGTATAACATTAAATACAGAAAATGCTCCCTTTCTTTTATATTTATGGTTAAATTTTATAAAGTTTTAGTATTGCGGAGACCGGTATAATACTAAATAGAGAAAAAGTTCCCTTTCTTTTATATTTATGGTTAAATTTTATAAAATTTTAGTACTGCAGTCACTGGTATAATATCAAATACAGAAAATGCTCCCTTTCTTTTATATTTATGGTAAAATTTTATAAAGTTTTAGTATAGCGTACACCGGTATAATAATAAATGCAGAAAACACTCCCTTTCTTTTATATTTATGGTTAAATTTTATACAGTTTTAGTATTGCGGACACCGGAATAATATTAAATACAGAAAATACTTCCTTTCTTTTATATTTATGGTTAAATTTGATAAAGTTTTAGTATTGCGACACCGGTATAATATTAAATATGGAAAATGCTCCCTTTCTTTTATATTTATGGTTAAATTTTATAAAGTTTTAGTATTGCGGACACCGGTATAACATTAAATACAGAAAATGCTCCCTTTCTTTTATATTTATGGTTAAATTTATAGTTTTAGTATTGCGGACACCAGTACAATACTAAATAGAGAAAAAGTTCCCTTTCTTTTATATTTATGGTTAAATTTGATAAAGTTTTAGTATTGCGGACACCGGTATAATATTAAATGAAGAAAACACTCCCTTTCTTTTTTATTTATGGTTAAATTTGATAAAATTTTAGTATTGCGGACACCGGTATAATATTAAATACGGAAAATGCTCCCTTTCTTTTATATTTATGGTTGCATTTTATAAAGTTTTAGTATTGCTGACACCGGTATAACATTAAATACAGAAAATGCTCCCTTTCTTTTATATTTATGGTTAAATTTTATTAAAATTTAGTATTGCGGACACCGGTACAATACCAAATAGAGAAAAAGTTCCCTTTCTTTTATCATTGTTTATATATATGGTTACATTTGATAAATTTTTAGGATTGCGGACACCGGTATAATATCAAATACAGAAAATACTCCCTTTCTTTTATATTTATGCTTTAATTTGATAAAGTTTTAGTATTGCTGACATGGGTATAATATTAAATACAGTAAATGCTCCCTTTCTTTTATATTTATGGTTAAATTTGATAAAGTTTTAGTATTGCGGTCACTGGTATAATACTAAATAGAAAAAAACTTCCCTTTCTTTTATATTTATGGTTAAATTTTATAAAGTTTTAGTATAGCGGACACCGGTATAATATTATATACAGAAAACACTCCCTATCTTTTATATTTATGGTTAAATTTTACCAAGTTTTAGTATTGCGGACACCGGTATAATATTAAAATACAGAAAATGCTCCCTTTCTTTTATATTTATGGTTAAATTTGATAAAGTTTAAGTATTACGGACACCAGTATAATATTAAATACAGAAAGCACTCCCTTTCTTTTATATTTATGGTTAAATTTTATCAAGTTTTAGTATTGCGGACACCGGTATAATACTTGATGGAGAAATTGCTCTCTTTCTTTTATATTTATGGTTAAATTTGATAAAGTTTTAGTATTACGGACACCAGTATAATATTAAATACAGAAAGCACTCCCTTTCTTTTATATTTATGGTTAAAATTAGTCAAGTTTTAGTATTGCTGACACCGGTATAATACTTGATGGAGAAATTGCTCTCTTTCTTTTATATTTATGGTTAAATTTTATAAAGTTTCAGTATTGCGGACACCGGTATAATACTAAATAGAGAAAAATGTCCCTTTTTTCTATATTTATGGTTAAATTTTATAGTTTTAGTATTGCGGACACCGGTATAATACAAAATAGAGAAAAAGTTCCCTTTCTTTTATATTTATGGTTAAATTTCATAAAGTTTTAGTATTGCAGACACTGGTATAATATTAAATACAAAAAACACTCCCTTTCTTTTATATTTATGGTTAAATTTTACCAAGTTTCAGTATTGCGGACAACGGTATAATATTAAATACAGAAAATGCTCCCTGTCTTTCTTATTTATGGTTAAATTTTATTAACTTTTAGTATTGCGGACACCGGTACAATATTAAATACAGAAAAAGCTCCCTTTCTTTAATATTTATGGTTAAATTTTATAAAGTTTTAGTATATCAGACACCGGTATAATATTAAATACAGAAAACGCTCCCTTTCTTTTATATTTATGGTTAAATTTCATAAAGTTTTAGTATTGCGGACACCGGTATATTATTAAATACAGGAAACGCTCCCTTTCTTTTATATTTATGGTTAAATTATATGAAGTTTTACTATTGCGGGCAATGGTATAAAATAAGATGACAGAACATTTATTGTTAAATTATTGAAAGTTTCAGTATGTCTAAATTTAATTTAAAAGTATAACGTTTCTTTTCTTTGGAAATTGTGGCTGATTTTGCAGCATCTTTCATTACTACATATCAGGACTTTTTTAATTTAACTTTAATTATTTTTTATTTACATTGTTTATTTTATCAGAGACATATTTCAAAAGTGGAGACAGTTTCTGAGAGAAAGATTGCAACACTGATGTCATAAATCAGCTGTTTCATATGGAAAACCAATAAAAACTCACTATACAAATCCTTGGGAAAACCGACTATTTTCTTTTGTCATAATTAACAGTTGTTTTATCTATATGCATCACATTGTAAATTACCATTTTATTTATATTGTCAAATTTTAAGATTCTCGACTTATATTGCCCGCTAATATTTTTTTCATTTCGAGTTCGTTTCATGAAAATATATAAGATTATTTAACCGACACGGTGCACGTTACACAGTACACGGTACACGATACACGGTACACGATACACGATTGAGAACTTTCTGTATCGTTCATCGTGCGAATCGTGTGCGCTCAACGTGTGAATCGTGTGCGTTCATCGTGTGAATCGTGTGCGTGTGGTAGGGAATGTTGAACGTTTCCATCGCTGTAAGGACTATCATATCAAAATTCTACTGAAATTGTTCAAGCAGTTTCAGAGGAGAAGATCTTTTTATGTTATTCCCACTGGGTCCAATATTAAACTAAGTTTTGCTACTGGTGGCCATGTCGGCAGACGGATCATCACCAAAGTAACAAGCTTGGTCAAAATCTCACAAGTTTCATTTATGCAATGTTTAAATTGAATCCATTCAATGGTTTTCCATGATATCTTTGTATGCATTTCCCCTTAGGGTCCAACTGATTGCTGGCAGCCATGTTGGATGATGGATCAGCACTGAAGTAACTACACTTGGTCAGCTTCTCATAAACAAAGTTTGGATTAAATTTATTAAGCAGTTCTCTAGAAGAAGATCTTTTGTTAAATCAAGTTCACAGCTGGTGACACTTTGTCATCACCTGACAGGCATCATTCATGTCATGTTTGATTTAAATCCATTCAGCAGTTCTCTAAAAGATCTTTTTGTGCATTTCCCATAGGGTCCAATGCTGTCGGTCATGTAAGATGATAGATTGGCACCAAAGTAATAACACTTGGTCAGCACCTCATAAACATCATTCATGCCAAGTTTGGTTCAAATCCATTCAGTGGTTCTAAAGTAGAAGTTCTTTGTATGCATTTTCCCATAGGGTCCAATGTTAAAATTAAAATCCCCGCTGGCGGCCATGTTGGATGATGGATCGGCACCAAAGTAACAACACTTGTTCAGCACCTCATAAGCATCATTCATACCAAGTTTGGTTCAAATCCATTCAGTGGTTCTCAAGAAGAAGTTCTTTGTATGAATTTTCCCAATAGGTCAAATGGTAAACTAAGTTTCCCGTTGGCGGCCATCTTGGAAGCGGTCCGAAAACTTGAACCTGTTCAATAAAATATAGTCCTTAACATGCTGAACATTTTTGCAATTTAAACTTGACCTCTATCTCAAAGCGTTTTTGAAATATAGGACAAAAAGTAAAAAATCACGAAAAATTTGACCAATAAAGGGCCTGAACTCATATATAGGTACTTGGATTTTCTTCAAAATATCCATGTGTGTAGATTTTAACATGCTGAACATTTTTGCAATTTAAACTTAACCTCTATCTGTTATAGTCTTTTTTAATAAATAATAAAAAACACCAAAATTTTGAAAATTTTACGGAAAAAGGGCAATAACTCTTAGACGGGTCATCAGATTTTCTTCAAAATTTCAGCATGGGTAGATCTTCTCATGCTGATCATTTTTACTCGTGTCAAATTTTTGATATCTGTAACAGTTTATGAGTTATTTGCCAAAAACTGTAATTTACCCCCATGTTCTATTTTTAGTAACGACAGCCATGTTGTTTGACCTAAGACATACAAAATATCAAATTTGAAACTAGATACCCTAGTGATGATTCACTTAAAGTTTGGTTCAATTTGACCCAGTGGTTTCAGAGGAGAAAATTTTTGAAAGTGAACTAACGACAGACGGACGACGGACGCCAAGTGGTGGCAATAGCTCACCCTAGCATAGCCAGGTGCGCTAAAAACTGCAAGATGAAAAATTCAAGGCAAAATGCTCACATACATTTTTTGTCCTTACAAAGTTTCATAAAACTATGTTGAACAGTTTCAGGAGAGTTACACTTACAAGACCTGTCAGCTGCACACCATGAATCATTATGTCAATAACCTGATTTCCCAAAGGAAAACCCCAGTTAAAACCAATCATTTTTCAATAATTTCAGAAAATTCAAACACCTTAATTATAAATTTCATATCAGTCAAGTGTTGTAAATATTGATACAGGAGTTAAAGGTGAGTTTTTCAAATGGCAAATACTGAAGGACAAATGATTGTAAATTCCTACAAAAAGACCTTTAAAAAGGTACCTTCAATAGATCTCCTTTTTCTTGCCATGTTCTCTTTGGGTGGATTTTGTGTACTTTGTGTCCCAGCTGCAATGACAACCTCAGAAAACTCTTTTTCACATTTCTTTCTTTTTTTAGCCTCTTCATGTGTTTCCAGCGAACCATATTCTTTCCTCTGTAATCTCTTGCTCTTGGCAATTCCACAAGCTTTGGATACATATTGCTGTCCTTCCCAAATTGTCTCCTAAAAATAGTCAAGAATCTGCAACTCAACACAAATAATACCCTTACTTTCAATTTTTAGCATCTAATAACCAATAACCTAAAAAGGTTTGATACATATGGAATATAGGACATTCTGTTTTTGATACAGACTTGATCACTGCTAGTATCAAGTGAGTATCAAGTGAGCCCATTAGGGCGAGTTTGATGTGTTATACCATGATAAAGTCTGTATCAAAAACAAAATATCCGATATTTCTTTTATATGTAATTAACAAAACAATAAATAGAACTCTTTAGTAAATAAAAATAGGGTGAAATTTCTATTTTAGCACAATGAATGTTTATTGCAATAATTCATATGCATCCTTCATTCAACATATTATGCGTATGAAAATGACAAATAGTACCAAAACATAACGTCAGCATAGCAACCAGCACGTGACGCCTTCACAGTGTGACAGAATATAAGTTCCATCACAGTATTTGTTACAAGGGACAAAATATTACATCAGATTTGTTCCAAAAGAAAGAAATATTATGCCAATGTTTGTACATGTAATATTTGTTCCATTTGAATTTTTGTCAGGTGGAACAAATATATTTTTGACAATCAAATTTTACCACCGAGCACAACAACAAATGGCAAGAGAAAACACTGCCTGAAAGGGTTCGTCTCAAGTACAAAAGATCCAAATCCGACTGGACTCGCAAAGACCACGAGGAAGCTCATCGACCTAACCCAATCTACATTGTATCTCGCATCAACATAAGATCAATAAGGAATTTTACACATGTAAAGTCTCATAGTAAAAGTACTCCATAACCAGTTGTTTGTCTCTCATCAGCATACCCTAAGACTATTGTCATAAAGGAGCTCACAACTCAAAGGAGTCTGAGTTCATTTGCAATTAATTGGAATTCATGTTTGCGAAAAAGATCATTTATTCAGAATACCTTAAAATCATAATAATAAATGACTTGTACAACAATATGTAAAAAAACCACAACTGAATAAATGACAATAAATTGCAAAGGTGGAGGATAAAAACCGCCACCATTAAGTTTAAAACAAAAGTAAACACAAATTAAGATTGTATACAAATGTAAAAAAAAATGAAATAAAATACATTACTACAGGGTGCAGGAGGGTGGGTATAAAAAGATTTTCACAAATTTCTTAACATCCGCCACCATCCAACAAAAATTCTATAGTGCCCAAACATCCACGCACGTGTGGGGTCCTGCTAGTGCGCTCTCACAGCTGATTGGTCAATGCAACTATTTTGACCAATGGTACAATATCTTTACACTGATCACGCAATTGTCAGCCTGACCTTGACAGCATGAAGCCTGAACCTAGTGGAAACTTTCCATTCAACGTTTACACTGCAGATAAAATCTTACATAACCACAGACTGATAAATACTGTTATTAAATTTGCTGTCAAAAATCTTTTTATTACTAATAAAATTTATTTTTTGACAACCAAATTTTACCACCGAGCACAACAACAAATGGCAAGAGAAAACACTGCTTGAAAGGGTTCGTCTCAAGTACAAAAGCTCCAAATCCGACTGGACTCGCAAAGACCACGAGGAAGCTCATCGACCTAACCAAATCTACATTGTATCTCGCATCAACATAAGATCAATAAGGAATTTTACACATGTATAGTCTCATAGTAAAAGTACTCCATAACCAGTTGTTTGTCTCTCATTAGCATACCCTAAGACTATTGTCATAAAGGAGCTCACAACTCAAAGGAGTCTGAGTTCATTTGCAATTAATTGGAATTCATGTTTGCGAAAAAGATCATTTATTCAGAATACCTTAAAATCATAATAATAAATGACTTGTACAACAATATGTAAAAAACCACAACTGAATAAATGACAATAAATTGCAAAGGTGGAGGATAAAAACCGCCATGAACCCCAATCAAAGAAATGAAATGGAAATGTATTGGGGAGACCGCCACCCGAAGACTCCTTTGGGAGTAAACTGAAATTCTAATAGACCTATATACAACAGCAAAGAAAGACCGTTCCTACTAAACAGAAGACCTACAAGTATGAAAAACATTAAGGGTAGAGCAAGCCATGTTGACCTCTACCAAAGTCATAAGGCAACTTTAAACAAATTAAGCCCTTAAATTAGCAGAGCAAGCCATGTTGACCTCAACCATGAACACATTATAAAAAATTAAACACATGAAATACCCGTTTTACAACTGTAGAGCAAGCCATGTTGACCTCTGCCATAAACACGTTTTTTAAAAACACATGAAATACCCGTTTTATAACTGTAGAGCAAGCCATGTTGACCTCTACATAATATGAAAAATGAAGTATAGGGTACGCAAGGTAGTTGGTCACAAAACACAAAATAACAGTAAAAAAAATTATATACTTATAGAAATGTAATACATGTTCACCATATGGACAGAGCAAGCCATGTTGACCACTGCCATTATGAAAGATAATTCATAAAATTACAAATACAAAAAATAAAAAATGTAGAGCAAGCCCTGTTGACCTCTACTCAAAAATTTTGCATTCTTATGTAATTCCTAACCGCATTAGACTTCCACCTCCCCATTTGNTGAATGACTGAAATGGATGTACCTTGGGCAGCTGCATTCGTAGCTGCTCCTATTCTGAAACTGTGGCCTTTGTAAACATCAGGATTTAAACCGACAAAAGTCAAGAGGCTTTTAAGGGATGAGGAGAAATATGAATAACCAACAGGTGTGCCACAGATGAATTGGAACAGGGGACCCGATTTATGTGTTGCCAGTTTTAAATAGTTTAACATGGCTTGAACAGGGCAGAGAGTGTTATCAGAATTTCTTGCAATTAAAATAGTTTTTGGTTGCAAGTCACTGTGTTTATAATGCCTAATGATGACTGACATATTTTTGCAAGCTTATCTATGCATTCAAATGAAATGTCCCCCAATTGCAAAACTTTGCTGTTATCCTTTTCATTTTTATGGCTATTTCCCCTATTCTAAGAAAGCTGTAAAAAGCCAGTGACATCATAGCTTTGAGCAAAATTTGATTGAAATGATTATCAATCACCATTGGTGTTGCCCTTAACAACCTGAACAAAATTTCTTTTGTTATGGGTAATCTAGTATCACGTGTGCTTTTCAAGTTATGAACACCTTTAATGATTTTTCTTATCAAAAATGAATCTGTAGGGTCAGGAAAGGAATTGAGTTTGTGTGCATAGCTGATAGCTGAAACATAGGAAGCAATTGTGGATGGCTGATAATTATTCAATAACAGAAATGAAATAAAATGAGCAATATTCATATTGGTAGCCGGAATTGCTTGTGAATCAGGAAAGTGTTCTTTACAAAATTTTTCGTTCACTAAGAGCATCCTGTTGTAAGAAGTTCTCGTTGAAGGTGAAAGTGATGCTTGTAACAACTGTCGTGCTACGAGGTCAAAAGATTTGGTGGCACCAAGACTGGATGTGGATTTAGCCAAGGAGCTATTTGGAGGGCCTCCTGAAAATAAAAACGAGACAACAAATCACACACCACATTTGTCTTCCCAGGTATATGTTTGGCT
This sequence comes from Modiolus philippinarum, assembly GCA_002080025.1. Classification (NCBI taxonomy): domain Eukaryota; kingdom Metazoa; phylum Mollusca; class Bivalvia; order Mytilida; family Modiolidae; genus Modiolus; species Modiolus philippinarum. The sequence goes on along the minus strand of MJUU01033406.1, from coordinate 6,035 downwards.
CTGAAATAAATATCAAAGTGCAATGACGCCAACACAAGTCTGCAGACCAATTTCATCAGGTTTTTGTCTTTGGAAGACGTTTTGTTTATTATCTCAACTACCGCCTGATTATCACACATAAACAAAACTTTGTGGTTGGATAGATGTTGGCCCCAAATTTCGATGGCTAAAACAATTGGAAACAATTCTTTAACTGTTATGTGAAGGTCCTTCATATCAGGAGGCCACTCCCCAGAAAACCACCTACTTCCAAAAACTGCTGCATAACCCCCATGAGTTCCTGCGGAATCAGAATATAATTTTAGTGTTTCTGATGATATCCATTTTTGAATTTTTGGATTCTACTGGCTGATTAACCACCTGCTAAATAACCATGTCCGCCATACACAACAAGAAAATCAATAATCGTGATAATGTAGTGTTTTACATTAACAAACATGCAGTAAGCATAGGAAAATAAACACATCGAGACATTAAACAAAGTTTACTTCTACGTAATGTAACAGTAACTTCAGCCTGAAAATTAAAATACGAAAAACATCTATATATGGAATAACATGTAAATTATATGAAATGTTTTATCTGCGTTCATTTCCAATGATTTCCGCTCAGTGTATTTCGAAAACGCCATTTTGCTGGTACAATCTTTATACAACTTGAAAAATCAATAAATCACTCGGTTGTGTATTGTTCATGTTACGCTGTCAGTTGGTATAGTGTTTATTTTTAGAATCGTGTAGTTAAATGTAGGTCATTTTGTAATTATCGTTTTCGTAGTTTAAGGCAAACTGTGGTTAGCATAACCGCACAAAAATGTTATCATGCATTGAACCAACTAACATGATTATTTAGATAGTGTCGAAAATCGTTGAATTGTAGGGCGTCAGCCGCACCGTTCAACCATTTTCGACACTATCTAAATAATCATGTTAGTTGGTTCAATGCATGATAACTTATAATAATCCAACTTCATCTGTACCAGCCTTATAAAAAGATTTTCACAAATTTCTTAACATCCGCCAGCATCCAACAAAAATTCTAAAGTGCCCAAACATCCACGCACGTGTGGGGTCCTGCTAGTGCGCTCTCACAGCTGATTGGTCAATGAAACTATTTTGACCAATGGTACAAGATCTTTACACTGATCACGCAATTGTCAGCCTGACCTTGACAGCATGAAGCCTGAACCTAGTGGAAACTTTCCATTCCCAGTTTACACTGCAGATAAAATCTTACATAACCACAGACTGATAAATACTGTTATGAAATTTGCTGTCAAAAATCTTTTTATTACTAATAAAATTTATTATTTATACACAGTGACCCAATATTTCATGATAGTGTCCAGTTTGCCGATACATCAACACAGTATAGGAACCTGTGCGCCTGGAATATCTGTCTTACGGTTCATTCTGTAGGCTGTAGAACGTTTTTACAGGTAAACATGTGAAACAGCATACATGTCCGGCAAGTTTTTTTACATATTGTCTGTGACTTAGGAAATTTTTTAAGTTTGTAAAGTTCGCCCAACGTGTTTGAATGATTAATGTATCCGAAGATCATGTTATTTACTAGTAGCCTGTTGATTTCAAATTCAAAAGTCTATATTCAAACGTGAAATAAACAGTCATAAAACAGAAATAGAGCTATTTCTTTGCTTATGTGTGCGTACCTGTCTTTATATTTATATAGCTAGTATACTGTATCATTAACTGCACATACAAAGCCAGATAATCATATGCACTTTCTTTGTGATAGCGAAAATATCATTTAAATAAAACTGTCGACTGCACACTGTCTACGGTAGTACTGTAAGTCTGATTACTGTCTTATCGGGAAAACAGTTGTAGGCTGACTGACGTATTATTTTTAATGACATGAGCAGTATTTAGCCGCACCATGCAATTTTATTATGTTTTTGCAACATGAAGTATTATATGTTACTCTTGTAGTAAAATGGGCCGTATCAGCAGGCATTTTTTTACTTTGTGAATGGAACTTTTACTGTTTCGCAGACATATTTCACTGCATCATAGAAGCACGCAAAGTAGAAATATCCAAATACATTTGAGAAAAAAAAACACAAAAAATAGCAGGATTTATAACTTTGAATTATAACTTAGGGCTAATAGACTGTATTAGATTACATTTAAGATAAAGAAATAGGGCCATAAAGCCGTGAATTTTGTTCATAACTTGGGATATTTTCAGAATAATCTCACATGTTGTCGTAAAATCGTGTATGGTAGTCTCTGGTATATGTACTTCCAATGAGTCAAAGTAATATGTGCCACGCGTGTATGTTTTTTTACATGTAAGCAGCCGAATATGGCTGTAAATAACATATTCTCTCTATTTAAGCCATTTTACAGTACTTGAAGGACACCAAGAATCAAAACCATTTTTTTGCGAGTGTATAAACATTTCCCTTTCCAAATGACTAGTTTGGTTCTGTATACTATACAACGAATTTTAACAAAAAATTGCCGAAATCTGTCAAAATTGCAATGAAATGACAAATTTAGTGGCTGAATCTTTCATCTAAAAGTATGAAAATGCATTTGAATTGATTTTCTTATCTTATAACGGATGACCTGATAACACAATTTTGGCAAAGATTTAATACATTCGCAAAAACTGGTATGCTGAAGGAAATAAAATCACAAGTAAGTGACCCCCACCTCTTTAAACTGATCATCAATAATAAATACCAAATCTTTAAAAAAATCAAGGGTTGGAATTTGATCCGATTTGTCTTAATTAAGCTCATTTGTTGAACACTGCAGACTTATTTGTCTTTGTTCTTAACAAGTTATGAAAGTGCTGTAATACTTTAATATATCGGATAATTTTGATGGCTTTCCATTTAGTAACATTGGCTGATCAAACCCTTGGAACCCTCAGCCTTTTAAGGAAAAAAGTTTAAATCTTGTAGTAAAGTACACTTGTATAAACCTGCATAGTCTTACAAAAGTAATGGAATCAATTCATGCTTGTATACATTAAATAAGGGCCTTAATAGAAGAATACACTGCTATTGATAGGAATTCAATTGTCCATAGACAATATTACAAAATGCTAGTACCATATCGGTTGCCCTTTCTGTAATTTCTTTTCGTCTGGTGGTCTTGTTAGTTTGTAGCATGAGAGGAACCAAACTACATACCTTCCATACAACTTACACTTTAAGTTTGGTTCAGCGGATTTTTTGGTAAGATCAAGATAATCTCAAAGGGTTAAATCTGCAGTGAGAGCCAGGTTTGTGAATATATTGAAAAGAAATCAATAAATTGTGAAAGACCTTGCATACGCCATCTTATTACAGCGGTTTCAGAGGCGATGATCGATATATTTCAGGACAATTTCAATATGATTTCTAAAAGTAAAATGAATGAGGGGAAGGTCAAAATTGTTGTATTCTTTAAAAACATGTTCAAAATAGCGGAAGACAAAGCGTAATATCTTTCAAATTATTTACAGATTAAGAGATACACACGGGGAAATGAATTGCAATAAACATTCTGCCAAAACAGACTCGCAGTAGTGGTGTAAAGATACGCCGGTATATCGATATATCGCGATATTTTTCAACAAACTCTGTACATCGGTACCGAATCCAGCGTATCGATACTTATCGTCATCGATTTCTGCTAAAATTTCAGAATCAGTACCACCTAAATGCTTGAAATTTACTGATTTTGGTATGAAAAAGTAATATAAAGGGAAAACAAATGTATTTAGCTACGTGAAAATAAACACTCTTCTCCCACTTAAGAATATCTTACTATTTTATCACATAAAATAGTTAAACGAGGATTTAAAATATAATGAAATTGAGAAATCAGAAGACGATACGTATCGATGTATTACGATACGCCTGTGTTGTATCGCTATATCATGATACAATATTTTATTCACGATACTCATCCCTAACTCGCAAGGTCAAGAACAACAATAAAAGCGTTGTTCCATGGCTTGTTTTGGCATGTGTTTGTAGAGACTTTGTCTCGTGTGCTCCATATCCCTTCATTAATTATCGCAAATAGCTGAAATTTCACTTTTTACCGTGTTTTTTC
>MJUU01033402.1:57376-80459 GCA_002080025.1 Modiolus philippinarum | reverse complement strand
AGACACCTTTTAAAGGGGACCAAGGACCCTTGTGACCAAATTTAGCTCTATCGACCCCATTGGTACTTTAGATGAGCATATTGTATATAAAGACAGTATTTTCACTTCATGTTACCCCCTTTTCAGTTTTCCTTTATGTGCATGACACCATAACTATCACTGTAACATATATGGATTACATCCCATAGTAATTTTTAAACTAAACAAGAGGCTCTCAAGAGCCTGTATCGCTCACCTGGCCCTTGACTAAGATAGACAGTTTATATTAAAGAGGTAAACTATTGTCCCAATATGCCCAGTAGTTTCAGAAGAGAGATCTCTGTTAATGTTTCCCATAGGGTCCAATGTTAAACTATGTTACCTGCTGACAGCCAACATGGACAAAGTGTGAACTTTATAAATAAATAGAACCCGCGCCACAACTGAATTATCACAAAAATATTATTTTAGAATCACATGTATTAATGTGTCCTTGAGATAGATCAGTATTTTCAGTGACCGGCTGGTAAGCTATATAATATGTGTAAAATCATACTAATAAATCGGTCAGACTTTAAGGTCCATTGATTAGTCTGCTTATAATTAGCGTAAGTATTTATTTAACACATGCATATTTCACGGATTTTAGTTTTGGCTTCCGATCATCAGCTGCCCCGTCAGTAATATAGTAATCTATATTTAATTATCTATAGAAGATTTGTTAAATTCAAGGACAGCAATTTTATAAATAAATAGAACCCGCGAAATAGCTTACTCACATATGAGATTTCATAGAAATCAATAGATTGTCTAGATTCTTGCTCTCTACCAAAATGACAGATTTTCATTAAACTGGAAACTGAAATGAATAATAATTTGCACTAATAAAGTGCCATTATCAGTAACACAAGAATGAATAGTAGAGCAAGTAATTTCATAAAAACCTTAAAACTTAATCGAAAAAAAGTTATTGTTGGAGGTTATTCCTACAATGAAAATAAAGATGTCATTAAATAAATGCTAAAACAAAGGGTCATTCTATATAAAGTCGATCCCTTTTACGATGGTTACATCATAATACATCTTTAAGATGCATGAGTTCTATACTTCAAAAACACTGTCCAGTCATACAAATAGCCAATGATCTTAAAGCTAATAAATTATCTGATGGATCACTAGAAGTGGCCTTCAAAGGAGGTAGAGAATTTCGGTTCATTCCTCCTATTCCCACTTTTTAAATTTCAGGTAAGAAAAAGTAAAAATTCATGTGGGAATAGGTGGAAAACTTACCAAACAAAGGATTACACTGTACAAACAATCTTTAATTACCCTTTAATTAAATGTTGGGTGGGAACATGAAAATGAATTATTTGTGCATGTAGATTTTTAATTTTCACTGGATTTTTTTATGCAAAGAAAAGGTAACATTTATAAACATTTCAAAAAATAGTCTCAAGTAAAGCAAATGTATACGAAAACACATAGTTACTGTCAATTAAGTATGTCCATTTGGAAGACATCAGTAGTTATAAGACAATAAATCAATGCATTTTGTGAAAATTTCTTTCTTGAAGATTATATCATTGTGTCCATACTTGTATTGTGTCAAACCTTGTACTGTGTCCACACCTGTATTGTGTCCACACCAACTAAATTTTGCACTTACCATATCGATTCAGGGTTCAATGAGCGGGGGGTATATTTGGCTGCCATTCGGCGACAGCTCTTGTTAATTTTGGAACTGCCCTGAATGTTTGAAAATATTTCAATTTCATATACAGTATACAAGTATATTGCACGAGCGGTGGGGGACCCAGGAATTCTATTCTTGTTTGTACAAGTTTATCATTAATTAACGAAATATTTTCTCGATCTGTAGCCTAAAAATGAAACTTAACTTTCTCATTCTCTTGTCTTTTATTTACGTTTTTCTTATTTCATTATTTTATTTTATTTTATTTTTTTTTCTGCATTTCCTTAAAAAAATAGAAAATAAATCAAGAAACAGGTACACAAAGATTAATTACAGGTGACATTTAAACACAAAGGTTAATTACAGGTGACATTTAATAACCATTAATTACTATAAAAACAAATTAAACATCAAAGGAATTGCTATGTGGGGATAGAAGGAATAGTGAATTTTAAAAAATGGGAATAGGTGGAAGACACCGAGAATTTCTACTTTTGTTAACTCATCAAGAGTTAACACGGATAAAATAAATGTTTTCTATAAACAATTTATTGTGTGTTTTTGTCTGTAAACTTGAAAGAAAACACAATGGGTCAGATAGTGAGAATCAGATGACTGAGACACTGTTCAATATTATTTAGATACATGACTGCTGGGATAAGCAGCAGCTTTTGTTTTATATAAACAAATTTAGATAAAACGATGAAACTATTATATAGAACTATAACGAACCTTTTAGGTTCACATATGAAATATCTAAGAAATCGATAGATTTTTCTTGATTTTAATTCTGATTTAAAAGGATGAACCATTTGACAAAACTTAAGTACTTGATGTTAAATCATTCAATAATAAACTGAATCGTATCAGAATTTGCACAGATATAGTGCCCTCTGAACATATCCTTTAGAGAAGAAAATATCAGGAAGACAAATTGAAAAATTAGTTCACATTATCTTGAAAAGATTATGAAACTAATTCGAGAAAAGACACATTGATGATGCTATTCCAACAATTTAAATTAATACTCAATTAAAGCGGCAATTTAAATACCCTGAAAAAACAAAGGGTCATTCTAATATAAATTCGACCCTCTAAAGATGGTTACATCATATCATCCATCTTTTAGAAGAATGTCTTCGACACATCAAAAACAGTGGCCAATCACAAACTAACGATCCTGAAGCAAATAAAAATAATTTACAGGACCACCGACAGTGGCCTTCCCACGTGACAATTAATTGTTTTCTATAGACAGTTAGGGCGTGCTTTTGTTTGAAAAGGATTAAATACAACATGAAATAGTGAAAATCAGCTGGCCGAGACACTAGATACATAACTGCTGGAAGAACCAGTCGTGTTTGTTTTCTATAAACAAATGAAAACATGTACTATTTGCATAAAATGCACAAAGTACAAAAAATAAGAATCCATACTGGATTTTAGATAATTCATTCCACTAAGGAATTTTACCTTGCTCAATATTTTCTTAAGAAAAGAAAATAAAGAATTACATGTATATACTGTCCTTGAATTTAACAAATCTTCTATAGATAATTAAATATAGATTACTATATTACTGGCGGGGCAGCTGATGATCGGAAGCCAAAACTAAAATCCGTGAAATATGCATGTGTTAAATATATACTTACGCTAATTATAAGCAGACTAATCAATGGACCTTAAAGTCTGACCGATTTATTAGTATGATTTTACACATATTATATAGCTTACCAGCCAGTCACTGAAAATACTGATCTATCTCAAGGACACATTAATACATGTGATTCTAAAATAATATTTTTGTGATAATTCAGTTCTGGCGCGGGTTCTATTTATTTATAAAATTTACTGTCCTTGAATTTAACAAATCTTCTATAGATAATTAAATATAGATTACTATATTACTGGCGGGGCAGCTGATGATCGGAAGCCAAAACTAAAATCCGTGAAATATGCATGTGTTAAATATATACTTACGCTAATTATAAGCAGACTAATCAATGGACCTTAAAGTCTGACCGATTTATTAGTATGATTTTACACATATTATATAGCTTACCAGCCAGTCACTGAAAATAACTGATCTATCTCAAGGACACATTAATACATGTGATTGTAAAATAACATTTTTGTGATAATTCAGTTGTGGCACGGGTTCTATTTATTTATAAAATTGATTCTATCTTAAAATTTTGTGATATTTCAATTGTGGCGCGGGTTCTGTTTTTTAATAAAAAAAGTTTCGTCGAAGAACATCTTTTGAATGTCTTTTTCCCATATGGTCCAATGTTAAAACTATGTTCCATGCTGGGCGCCATTTTGGATGTAGAGCTGGCCTGAAAAACAACTTTTTTGTAGGTGACTACCTTAAGACTATTGTGGCCAAGTTTAGTTCCAAATTGGCACAGTAGTTTCGGAGAAGATCTTTGAATGTCGTTTTCCATAAGGTACAAGGTTAAAATCACGTTCCCCACAGGCGGCCATCTTGGATATAGTGCAGACCTGAAAAAACAACTTTTGTGCAGGGGACCACCTGCAGATTTGGTGGCCAAGTTTGGTTCCAATTGACCCAGAAGTTTTGGAGGAGAAGATCTATGAACGTCCTTTCCCAAAGGGTCCAATGTTAAAACTATGTTCCCACATGGCGGCCATCTTGGATATAGCGCTGACCTGAAAAACATTTCTTTTGCAAGGGACCACCTACAGACTATTGTGGCTTAGTCTGGTTCCAATTCGCACAGTAGTTTTGGAGGTTATCTTTGAAAATCCTTTCCCCTATGATCCAATGTTAAAACTATGTTCCATGCTGGTCGCCATTTTGGATATAGTGCTGACCTGAAAAACAGCATTTTGCAGGGGACTACCTAAAGACTATTGTGGCCATGTTTGGTTCCAGTTAGCTGAGTAGTTTCAGAGGAGCAGGTCTTTGAATGTCTTTTCCCATATGGTCCAATGTTAAAACTATATTCCATTCTGGCTGCCATTTTGATATAGCGCTGACCTGAAAAAACAACTTTTTGCAGGGGACTACCTAAAGATAATTGTGGCCAAGTTTGGTTCCAATTGGCACAGTAGTTTGGTGGGAGATCTTTGAATGTCGTTTTCCATAAGGTACAATGTTAAGATCATGTTCCCCGCAGGCGGCCATCTTGGATATAGCTCAGACCTGAAATACTTTTTTTTGCAGGGGACCTCCTAAAGAGTATTGTGGCCAAGGTTGCTTCCAATTGGCTCAGTAGTTTTGGAGAAGATCTATGAAAGTCCTTTCCCATAGGGTCAAATTTTAAAACTAGGTTTCCCGCTGGTGGCCATCTTGGTTGAGGCACGATCCCAAAAAACAACTTTTTTGCAGGGGACCACCTAAAGACTATTGTGGCCAAGGTTGGTTCCAATTGGCACAGTAGTTTTAGAGGAGAAGGTCTTTGAAAGTCCTTTCCCATAGGGTCCAATGTTAAAACTATGTTTCCCACTGGCGGCCATCTTGGTTGAGGTGCGACCCTGAAAAAAACAACTTTTTCAGGGGTAACCTTAAGAACTATTTTGGCCAAGTTGGCTGAGTTGTTCCAGAAGAGATCTTTGAATGTCTTTTCCCATATGGTCCAATGTTAAACTATGTTCCCCGCTTGTGGCCATCTTGGATACAGCCCAGACCTGAAAAACAACTTTTTTCGCAGGGGACTACCTAAAGACTATTGTGGCCAAGTTTGGTTCAAATTGGCACAGTAGTTTCGGAGCAGAGTATCTTTGAATGTGGTTTCCCATAAGGTACAATGTTAAAATCATGTTCCCCACAGACAGCCATCCTGGATATAGCTCAGGCCTGAAAAACAACCCTTTTGCAGGGGACCACCTAAAGACTACTGTGGCCAAATGTGGTCCAATTGCCTTAATGGTTTTGGAAGAGAAGATCTTTGAAAGTCCTTTCCCATAGGGTCCAATGTTAAAACTATGTTCCCTGATGGCAGTCATCTTGGATATAGCGCTGACCTGAAAAACAACGTTTTTTGCAGGGGACCACCTAAAGACTATTGTGACCAAGTTACGTTCCAGTTGGCTCAGTAGTTTCGGAGGAGAAGATCTTTGAATGTCTTTTCCTATAGGGTCCAGTGTTAATACTATGTTTCCTGCTTGCGGCCATCTTGGCTGAGGAGCGACCCGAAAACAATTTTTTGTAGGGGACCACCAAAGAACTATTTTTGTGAAGGTTGGTTCCAGTTGGCCCTGTAGTTTTGGAGGAGAAGATCTTTGAATGTCTTTTCATATAGGGTCCAATGTTAAAACTATGTTCCGCACTGGCAGTCATCTTGGATAAAGTGCTGAATTGAAAAACAACTTTTTTGTAAGGGACTACCTAAAGACTATTGTGGCCAAGTTTAGTTCCAATTGGCACAGTAGTTTGGAGAAGATCTTTGAATGTTAAAACCATGTCCCTGCTGGCGGCCATCTTGGATATAGCGCAGACCTGAAAAACAACTTTTTTGCAGGGGACCACTTAAAGACTATTGTGGCCAAGTTTGGTTCCAATTGACTAAGTAGTTTTGGAGTAGAAGACCTTTTAGTGTCTTTTCCCATAGGGTCCAATGTTAAAACCATGTTTCCCGCTGGCGGTCATCTTGGTTGAGGCCTGACCCCGAAAAACAACTTTTTTGTAGGGGACCACCGAAGACCATTGTGGCCAAGTTTGGTTCCAATTGGCCCAGTTAAGTTTTGGAAGAGAAGATGTTTAAAGAAAAGTTTACGCCGAACGGACAATGGACGAACGGATGACGGACGAAAAGTGATGGCAAAAGCTCACCCTGGGTATAGCCAGGTCCCTGGGTATAGCCAGGTAAGCTAAAAACAATATATCTTCTGCAAACTATAATTTTGTATCTATTTATATGTTGTTAGAGCAATATTAAGGTACTTAAGTTAATGAAAAGACCCAAGCATTACTTGCAGTACAAGTGAGATCATCTTGTAGATTCAACAGACAAATTAATAGTAATGGTTCTAAACAGAAATATACTAAACCATCAAATTAAGCACTTTTGAACAAGAAAATAAACATGAGACTCTAAAGAAACTGCTAGACAAATCACTGTTTAAAACTAACATGAGTCTCCCTTTGATGCCAAAGAGCCTTACTGCATAATTATTTCGTAAGCTTGTCAACTGGTTCTAGGATTTTCACAAAGAAATAAGTATCTACAGACCCCAATGAGGAGAATGCCTTATCATTAAACAATGGTCAAAACATTTTCAAGATTATATAAAAACATCAATGTACAAAATTTTTTCAGTTTTATTACATGTACTTAACAAATAATATTCTAGTACTATCTCCATGATGTAGCAATGACACTACATTGTAGATATAACAAACCGGATACACAACTATTGGGTGCACATAAGAAAAACAATGGACATCAATATTGATGTTATTTAACAATCTTCAAAACAAATAGGTATGATTGTAATGTACAAATAAATGAATAACAACACACTTCTGAAAATGTTTATAATTTTATGTTGTATATAAGGTATTTTACTGCTAAAAACAATTAATTTTATGTTAACCAAAGACTCATAGCATGACTGTGTAAGCCTTGAAAAGACAAAATGTAAGTTTATCATTAGGATGTCTAACAGCGAATCATCTACTCTGATATAACAGAAAATATTTCTAATGCATTACATGAGGCCTTTGCACATATTTTCACTTTTCATCAAAGTCACTCATGTGTAAAATGTAGGTCAAGTTCCTTCACATGTTATCAAACTCAAACTCCATAGCATGAACTATTAAAAACTATTGCTGCAGTACAGCATCACTTACAAACTGAATGGTGACTCAGCTATCAAAATAAATGCATATAAACCCAGGTCAGATAGCTTGAAATGCTATTTTCTTCTAGTGCACTTTTCACAATACATTATTGGTATATTGCAAGTTTAATTTCGTAAATTATTTTACACACTGTAATTAGTCATTCATACATAAAATGCAGGTGAAGGAAACAAAATGTTACGATTCAAAACAAGTGAGAATTAATGATATATCACAATATGTTTCACAAAAACTGTTGTAGAAGGTAGGAAAGAAGGGGTCTTTTCCTGGAATCCAGGTAAAATAATTTGACTGACTGAGGAGTGTTTAATGTCCTTGATAACCTATGTAGATCTCACATGGAGGACAAATTATTTTCAAATCCAAAATTCACAAGAAAATAGGTTGACAAGGTCCCATAAAAAGTTCTTCCCCATAGCTTTAACACAATAATCTCTGAAAATATAATTTTAATTGTCGAAATGCACATATGCAGAAAGTAAATTCACAGTAACTTCGGTATTTAGTTATTTGTTACCACTGGGTCGATGCCACTGCTGGTGGACTGCTAGTCTCCGAGGGTATTCACCACCCCAGTAGTCAGTACTACGGTGCTGACCCGAAAGCCGATTATTTTTGGAACCTTACAATATATAAATTTTTGTAAATTTTGTTGAAAACTAAGGAGTATCTCCCTCATGCAAAAGTCTGTCCTTAGCTGATTTTGGCTTTACATTTAGATCATATTGGCTATTTGATCTCTATCAGTTTTTTAACATCTTTGAGTTTATGGTCTTCCAAACGTTTAGATTTTATCTGCACTGAAGAGACATAAGTTGTCGAAATGCGCATATGCAGAAAGTAAATTCACAGTAACTTCGGTATTTAGTTATTTAACCACTAAAACCATCTGATAACCAGTGACATTAAATTCTAAAATTTCAAATGGGGGATTTAATTTACTATGTATAAAGTATGAAATAATGTAATTGACATACATTTTCTTCAAAAATTAATGAAAATGCAGATTACTGTATTCTGACTTAATTCATCAGTAAATTGTATGAGCTTATCCATCAAACTTGTCAACTTGTAAACTGCACATTTCATAAAAGTAAATTGTATATAGTTAATTTCTCTTACAATTCTGCCTAATTAACTATCTCTCATTCAATGATATAAATTCTTGTATCCAAATTTTATCATGTTTATATAACATATGTTGAATAAAGTAAGCCATTTAACTGATTTGCCTGCCAAAAAGTTCTTACTGCCAATTGGTTCTAATTCATTGATACATGCATTAACAATGTCTGACAAGGGCCGGCAGTAACAGTGCACATGGATGTTTTTAGTCTGCGAAACTACAAATCATACTTGCCCACAAATAACTATGCAAATATTACCACAGCATTTTGTTACATTTATCGTCAATGAAAATTTATTCCACTCTTAACATTTGAATACCTTTTTCTATCAAATCTAGTTAGTTAATTTTGAAATTTTGGAACTTACCAGAGGCTTGTTTCTAAAGTTTCAAAATGAGCTAACTTGATTTGATACTGTAAACGCATTAATTTTCGCGGTTGGCTCTAGACCGAGAAAAATAGTACCCATGAAAATAAGTTTTTCCATATAAAAGCCTTTTAAACATTGAAATCCGTGAAAATTGATACCTGCAAATATGTCGATCTTTCATAAACCGCGAAAATAAGCATCCGCGAAAATTAATTTGTTTACAGTAATTAACCATTTTTCAGTATGACTGGTGATGAAAACAATATTTATCTATGAAAACTGAAAAACAAACGTTGATAAAACTGCATACATGTATATAGATAACTAATCATTAATTGAACATATCATTAGAAAATCGCATGATTTATGTCAAACATTTCAGATAAGAGAGACTTTGAAGGAAATTTTGTAGTCTTGAAAAATGAAATCTAAAGCATAATAATGTGAATGATGCCCCTTTCCCTACAAACCCCTTATGACTGATGATAACTAATTTTTAAATGACAGCTTATTTAACCATACATGGTAATTGTCATGTACCAGTGTGTGAGTTATCTATAAACTAACATTTTAGATTACAGAATCAAAACAAACAGTATGGAATACACATCACAACAAACATCTACAGTCATTTAAAACCCGACCCAAGGTTGAAATAACTAAATCATGCCAATACTAGTACTACAAAATATTAGAATACTATCAACTGATTCACACAAAATAGCAAAACACAGTATGAATAGTTTGTACAAATATTGTAAGAGTGTATATTGCTATAGACTGAATATGTAAGTGTATAATCTTTGAACTCGAGAATTATAGTGCTATACTCAGATTGCAATGCTTACTTTCAGATGTATATTTAAGAAGTAATTCATGGCCACAGGTGATATGTTGGAGATTTACATGTGGGGGGTCATTATTTTCGGTGATATTTTATTCGGGCCTAGCAAGGGATTAATGGACACCCATATGTAATTCCACTACAAACCACCGGCATAGATGAATTATTTTGATTCTAATATGACATTTAATGATCAAGGTGGACCTAGTGTACACGGTAGCTACAGCCATTACAAAAGATTTGCCGATGTTTTGTACAAAACATATTATGACGTCGTCTTATTCAACGTAAAGACTGTTGTGACATCACTCTTATGTTAGTGGAGATTTTCATGTGGCTGGTCATCATGGTTCCATTGTTGTAAATAAGAATTAATGCCAATACGTGAGAAAAAACTTTCTTGCAAAAGTTTCATTGTGAATGCATATGAATTTTGTTACACATAATTTATACACAAATAAGTTTAAGTCATTTGCTGATGTCTAAATACTAAAAGTTTTTGACCCACATTTAAATTTTTCATTGCAACTTGGTTTATTTTGGTCTACATTGTCTGCAAGTGTTGACTTTAACTTTGAAACCCTTAAAATTTTAATAACATACATTTTTCTAAATCTACACTAACATTTTTATTTACTTATCATATGCAAGCATGCAGTTTGCACATAACAAGATGAAATTTTAATTTTCTTTGATTGATAAATATACAGATAGTCACTTATACCAAAAAACAAAAAAAAAACATCAAATTAAACATTTTGACGAAACTTAAGGGTCTCGACACTTTTCATCAAATAAATACAATTTGAATCGACACTTTTTTTTTTAAAGTATTACAAAAATTTGTCTTCCTAAAAATAACTTTTTTATGATTTGTTTTGAACAAACACAGCACTATTTCACTGAAGGTTTCTATATCACTTTATATGTATATAGCATAGAGCTTTATCTGCAACTACTATAACTGTTCCATTCAGACCCTAGAACAGATGAAGTCACAAATATAGAACTATTTTGGGATGAGGCGTTCCTTATCTGTAACTACTTAAACAGTTCTTATAGACCCTGGAACAGTTGGAGCTATAGATTAAAAAAAAACAAATTGGGGATGATGTGTTCCTTAACTGTTAACTATATAACTGTTCCACTTAGACCCTGTAACAGATGGAGCCATAGATATAGGAACATTTCGTGGATGATGTGTACCTTAACTGTAACTATAACTGTTCCATTTAGACTCTGGAACAGATGGAACCATAGATATAGGAACATGATGTGTTCCTTATCTGTAACTACTATAACTGTTCCATTTCGACCCTGGAACAGATGGAGCCACAGAGATAGGAACAATTTGGGGATGATGCGTTCCACTGACCACAATTGTCTGAGTATTCATTAATTGCGGTCCTGTTGTAGATGGCTCATCTTGGGTTGCTTCCCTTTGCTGATGGATTCCATCACTTTGTTGAAGCTGGCTTAGTGCACTTAAAGGACCAGATACAGCAATTTGTATTGGTCCACTAATCCCAGAAGGCTGTACAAAAGCATGTGCCAGGGCCTGACCAAGATGTCCTTGTTGAAGGGCCTGGTTTAAATGAGAGAGGTCAATTGTTGACCCTCCAGGATGTGCTAGCTGTACCATAGTAGGGCCAACTCTGGACTGGTAATCATTTGACTGGTGTCTGTAATCACTTTGTACTGTCTGTGTTAGTTCCGACATAGCCTGTGTCAACAAATCAGCAGCTTGTTGCCCGTCTCCTGGGGCCTGTTGTACTGTTACAATAGAATCAGCTGGTTCATATCTGACAATTTGTTGGACTGGTTCCTGACTGGATTGTGCTTCAGCATGCATTTCTACTGACAACTCACGTTTTGGTTTAAGTGGCAATGGAGGAACTATATCTGGATGTTTCTTACGCTGATGTTGTGTAAGCTTTGCCTTGCTTGCATACTGTTTATGACAATACTCGCATAAATGGGGCATGGTAGTTATGCTGCCTACTGTTTGTGAGTAAGTTGGATTGGGAATGCCTGGCAACTCAGTCAAAACATTCTTCTTACGACTACTCATTGGTAATTCAGCTCCAGGATGATTTTTCAGGATATGGGTTTTACGTTTGGAACTGGACTTATAAACTTTATCACAGTACTGACAATAGTAGTCTTTTTGAGTCTTTAGAATTGGTAGGTTCAGTTCTGGTACTGTATCAAATTTAACATCTGGGTGACGTTTCGCTAAATGATTTACCAACATTCCACGTCGTTTGAATCCCAACATACATTGATGACATTTGTAAATAAATCTGTGATAGTCTGTAGGTGAAACCTTAGGTACGAATTTTCTAGGTGATGGTTTTCCATCCTTTGCTGCATTCTTTAGCTCACGCTCCAAAGAATGCATTCTTCGAATATGTTCCTTTAGTTTATCCTTACGCTTGAATTGGCGACCACATGTTTCACACATAAATTCACGATGATTTGAATGCTTAAGCATGTGCAGTTTCAATTTATCTGGACGAGGGAAAACTTTATCACAGTGAGGACAAGGAAACTCTTTATTAGTATGGAAGCCTCGGATGTGCTTTCGTAAGTTGTAGAAATCTTCAAATTCTCTCTGACATTGAGGACATGTATAAATTCCATTGACTGCATGTACAACTACATGTTCCCTCATGACGGCTGAATGATTAAATCCCTCCTTGCAGATTGGACATTCATAATACTTCTTGTCACTATGAGTCTTCATGTGGCATGATAAAGCTGAATTATTCATGAATCTTTTGTAGCAGACGTTACATTGCAATGGCTTGTTTTCCTCCGAACCATGACACAACATATGGCGAGTTAATTTTTCACGTGAATGGAATGCTTTCCAGCACAACTGACATTTATGACTTCTGGTCGGCGTCATGAAAGCTTTGGATTTTCCGTGTTCTGCAGCATGTTCAATTAAAGCTCGCTGTTCCTGAAACTGGGCATGACATACAGGACATGCTAATGTACTTGGTTCCAGTACATACATGTCATTATTTTGACTACTGGTGCCTGGTTGTTGAAATTCTCCATTCTCATTTACTTTGTAAGCGAACTTGTAAACTTCATCAAATCCCACATCCTCTGCTGCGTGGGTTAGCGTATGTAAATTCAACAGATTGGAATTATCAAAAGTCAGGTCACAATGAACGCAAACCCATTCATTTCCACCAGATTCCTTTCCTTTTCTTCTATACATGGACTGTATGGTTCTACGAATGGCTTCAGAATCATGTCTTTTCTGGTATTTCTTTAATGTTCTGAAATGACATAAAAAGAAATTATCACATGTACGGAACATACTTGATTGTCAACTCACCTAAAAATTTCCTCAACTTACATAAATGAAATAGTGAAAAGGTATATTCTGTGAAAAGAAAGGGTAAAACATGTTTTTCTTCTTGAAATTACCTTTATGCAAACAAGTAATACTTAATGATAAGCTAAAATGGCCTCAGTTACACAACAGGTATTGCTAAATGTTCATAAATGCAATATCTTTGTCAATATCATAAGCATCTATTCGTTTTTTTGTTTTTGTTTTGTTTAATCATTGTAGTTCAGCACCCACGTCATATCAGAAGCCATTTCAAAAGTAAAGCATAAGATATCAATTATCGTAAAAAGTATTTTAATCACATATTTTTTTCTCAATTTTCACATCTTACGATTACCATGAACATAAATTTACAGTTATTTTGGTATTCAGTCACATGTATATACATGTATTACCACTGGGCTGATGTTTGGCTGGTAGACTGTAAGTCTAATATGACATTTACCTGAGTTTGCTTTCTTGATGGCCTACAACCAGATTTTGTTTGGAAACTTGCAATATCCAAGTCTAATACCAGAAATTTAGTTTACAATTAACTTCTTGTTCTCTGTCAGCTTTTACACATTGTTTGGTTTATGGTTTCAAATCTTAACTAGAAAAAGGTGATCTGCTGATCACAAAAGATACCCCCTGCCCATAGGCAATCCTAGTAATTGCAGGAATAATCCCAAAATATTAAAATTTTCCTTCAAAGCAAACTCAAGTTATCACACGGAAACCATAAAATTAACAGATTTTGCCTAAATCAAGGGCAATAATTCTGGAAATGGTCAAAATCGAACTTCAACTGTATTTTATGAATAGAAACATAATACCAAAATCTTAAAACTTTCCTTCAAAGCAAACTCAAGCTATCATCCAGAAACCATAAAATTTCCAGATTTTGCCTAAATCAAGGGCAACAACTCTAATGATCAGAATGCAAAATCAGATCATGGTCAAAATCAAACTTGACCTGTATTTTATCAATAGAAACATAATCCCAAAATATTAAAACTTTCCTTCAAAGCAATCATCCTTCAAAGCAATCATCCGGAAACCATAAAATTTATAGATTTTGCCTAAATCAAGGCCAATAACTCTGGAACACATAATCCGATCACAGTAAAAATCGAACTGGACCTGTATTTTATCAATAGAAACATAATGCCAAAATATTAAAACTTTCCTTCAAAGCAAACTTATGTTATCATCCAGAAACCATAAAATTTACAGATTTTGCCTAAATCAAGGGCAATAATTCTGGAACACAAAATCTGATCATGTTCAAAATCGAACTTGACCTGTATTTTATCAATAGAAATATAATCCCAAAATATTAAAACTCTCCTTCAAAGCAATCTCAAGTTATCATCTGGAAACGAAAGTGTGACGGACGGACGGACAAGAGGAATCCTATATACCCACCTTTTAAGGCGGGGGTATAAAAATGCTGTCAACATAGGTTTTCAAAATGGTCATCTGTAGAAACTATACTTCTCTTATGATGCACGCTTATTAGGGCTATTCCATTTAAAATTCCCACTGGGGGTTGGAACACCAGTGAATTATTTTTCTGTATCCTTATAGTTTAATTATATACTTAAATTTTTTTCTCTTGGTGGGGGTATAAAAATAAGTGGCGTTTCACCCCTGGTGGGAATTTTTACTGGAATAGCCCTTATCTAATACTTGCAGAAATAGTTATTTGTGGTACATAACGAGACTTTGAAGCTGGAGTTAGATATGAACTTGTTGAATCGCTTTTACAGGATTTTCATTGGTTGAGTGCCAAGTAATAACACATCAAGCGTGATGAGCTATTATTTTTTCCACGTTTTCATTGGACCACTGTGAAATCTCGTTGGTCCTGATTAACATTACCTAGCAACGGTTTTGTTATTTGAAAAACAGCAGATCCGCACTTAAAATTCACGGCATTTATTTATGAATATCATAAGAGAAACAGTTTTAACAACTCGAAAGAATTGTATATCGCTGGATATCAACTCGTTATGTAATTTCAAATATAATAAACTCTCCACAGGCTCGTTTATTATATTTTGAAATTACATAACTCTAGTTGATATCCAGCGATATACAATTCTTTCTCGTTATGAAAACTGTAATTTTATCTATGATAATTAGTTACACATACATACATATACATTGAAAATATCATTGTCTAATTATTGTTCACGTATTACATTTGAATGTAAATAATTTTATTAATAATTTTCGGACTCATATTTACCAGTTTAACCTTATTTTGATCCAAACAAATTATTTTGCCATATGAAACAATTTGCAAGTACTGTATATACATGATTATAAGTAGGAAATTTGGGAGCTAAAATTCATTTCCAGAGAAGGGATCTGACTTATAAGAGTAACCAAGAACTAAGGAGGAAGTTCTAGAACGTAAAATGTCTGGGAGACACATGCAGTTTAATACAGTTTGCCAGTATTCAACAATCCTCTGGGTGTATTGAGACATGATTTATTACTTTTAATAAATGAAATAAACATTTTTTGAGTTGTTTTCTTACTTAATTCATGATGTTTTCATTTCAGAATCATGGAGGTACTTGATGTGTATTTACATTTCACTATTTGTGTACTATGTTGATTTCAATAATTACCTAAAAATGACCATAACTAACACCTTTCTCCCAGGAGTGTCATATCGTATCTTACGTGGACATTTCCTTCCCTGTTTATTCTGTTTTAACATTTAGTCCATAATAGACATAATTTATATTTTGATTCTAAATGAAGACCAGTTATAAAAATGTTTAATATTTCATTTTGTTTATCATATGTTTGGGTTTATGGTCGTACCATAGAAATAAACAAAGTTCAGTTATTCCCCCAGAAAAATGAAGAAAGCAGCTTTTAGCACATATAAAATGCGTATCACGCAGCATTTTTTCATGTAGAAGATATTCTTTTATTCCAATGTACGCAACCTAATAAATTATAGCAATATCATGTTGTTGTTTTGACACACAACTTGACCACGATCCCTGACCAACTAATAATCATGATCAACACTAAATACAAAATTTGGTTCCTTGAAAAGACCTTCCAACTTATAATCGAACCGACTCATTAAAAAAAATATATGGTAATCAAGTTTTTTTTTGTTTTTGTTTTTGTTTTTTTTTATGTTTAGTGCATATTATAATTCCTAAGACTCATAATACCTACGACTGACTGATGATTTGTTTAATTATCTTTGGTTTTGGGAGAGTTCAAATTGCTGATTATGCACTTTTTTGTGGGTTTCAATTTTCGTTCTTTTAGATAAAATAGTTTCTTCTTGGATTCTGATTCATGGTTTGGTGTCATTTCCATTGCAATTTAAGTAAAAATTGTTATTTCGTTGGGTTTTCATATTTCATGATCCAGTCAAAATCAAAATCCATGAAATTTGGAACCCCATGAATAATACTGCTATCACAGTATTCATCAATATAAGATACCTTATAACCAGAAATTTTTGTGTTATGTAATTTATGCGGTTTGGGGGTAAAAATGTGCATATTTTTTTCGCAGAATTTATTTTTTGCTGTTCTTTGCTAGCTGTAAAAAATATAGAACGAATATTGCCTCTATTTACCATGAATTAATTTAAGTAACAGTTTTGTAAAACAGAAATAAGCTTCGGAATTATCTTTTACTATAAATGGAAAAATGGGTATCGAAATATGCGATATTTTTATTGCATGTTTTTGCCAAGCTTTCATTTTAATTGAAATAACAGGTAAAGTTTGAATTACCATTAAACTAGTCAATAATTGCAGGTGACATATCTAACAAGTAAATCTATCAAAACATCGTCTGATTTTCTTATCTCAACTAACTATCACTCAAAATATAGGTAAACAAAAGAAATAAAGGGCTACGCCGAGTGCAGCATGATAAGACCGCAGCATGTCGACCACTGAAATTTGAACAAGTGTAAACTAAAATGAATGTGGACACCTAAGTTAACTGGACACAAACTAGTGAAAATAAAATTTAGCCCTTTTAATCCCTTATTACTAGGATATTGCAAGCACTAAGAAATTCTGTTGACTACCGTCAAGAGAAATTCAAAGAAAAAACTCAGGTTGAAATCCAATGAAAAATAAAAGATTTCACATTGGCCCCTTTGACCTATTATTACTTTGAAACCAAAGAGCAACACAAAATATACTGCCATACTACTGAAAGCTCCATGTTTCTTGTTTTGATGTTTGAGCTTTATATCATATTCCCGGCTTTTCTTTCGCCAGTATAAAAATTAGTTTATATTTAAGTGAGCGATACAGGTTCTATTAATATGAAGTACTTAAGATACGTGCGTAATTTTATAGGTAAATATGCTTACATACAATTGAAGTAAAGTAAGAAAAAAAAATCTGCAAACTTACCTTATTAATATAATTGTTTAATATTTTTATAGATATACCTAGTACATGTACATTTTTTCTACAATATTGTAACGTAAAATTTAGATCAGATCTTTAAGCAATATATAAATAAAGATATTATTGAAAACAGATTTTAAAGGGGGAGATAACCATGTCTGTCCCATTTAAAGATGTCGTGTTTATTTTGTGTTATTATGTTAAAGAAAATTATTTGTTATTTTTAACATCAAAATGCAGAAAACAATAGAGTCTTGTGTTTTTGTTAGCATCTAATGAGGCTGGCACGTGGAGGCTGGGAATGAAGCCCGAGATTAAGCCCACCACCCCTCACACACACTGCAAAAACGTTTCAAATCAGGGGCTCCTGTATTAAATTTTGTAGTTTAAGCTGTTGTAGAAAGTTCCTGTGCTAACGACATCTTTAATTTCTTCTGTTTAAGGATATCCTATAAAGGATCTTGGGATGTTATAGGAAATAGTAGCATTCTGCTTATAAAATGCTTTTTAATAAATTAAGAGGGGGCAAGGGGGGTTAACTGTTTTTGTGTTATTTTGTAAAATTGATTCTCTATTATCTGTTATCAGTTCAGTATCTGTAATTTGAAGAATCAGTTTCCTGTTATCTAGAAATATTCCTGTTATCTGTTATTGGAAGAATCAGTTTGCCGTTATTCTGTTATGGGATCCCTTGCCTCCTCTCAATTAAAACGTTTTCATCTGATTTCTGAAATATTCCAATCTGAACGAAAATACTAAGGGGACGACCATTTGATTTTCAGAGGGGGGGGTCTTGGGCGATTTTGTAAATAAATAATTTAATCTTGGTGCCAGTGAAAATAAATATTTTAATAAAGTAAATAATTTAATGTTGATTTGAAGAATAAATTTTTTGTTGCAAATGTGAATAAATAATTTGATGTGACATTTGGTTTGTTCGAAATTTTCATGAAAATATGCAAAACTGCCCAAGCCTCCCCCTGAAAATCAAATGGTTGTCATCATGCTCCACATTGGCGGATTCAAGGGGGGTTCTTGGGGTTGGAATCTCCCTTTTTTTCGGACAATCATGTATCTTTTAATGAATTTCCTGAGGTTTTACTAAGAAATACCCCCAAAATTCCCCCCCCCTTCAAACTGCCTGGATCCGCGCCTGCTCCAAAGGTCATTGATGAAGTATCCACTGTTCAAGAGAAATCAATATATCAATGTAGAATAGGGTTATGTTTCAACTGCAAGTTTATAGGTATTATGTCAGAATGTGTTTTTGGGGGAAGTTGACTAACTTATACCAATAACAATAAAGGGCTACGCCTAGCGCAGCATGATACGACCCCAACATGTCGACCACTGAAATTTGAACAAGTGTAAACTAAAATAAATGTGGACGCAGTAATTTGCTGGACACAATAAGGACCATGACACATTAATTAACTGGACACAAACTAGTGAAAATAACAAGTGTGGACCCTAATTGATGTCTCGCCCGTCCCTACTTGGTCACAAAACAGATGTGAAAACTCTAACTGACTATTTCAGAAAACTTAACATGGTGGCTGACAAAAGCAATATAGCAAACTGTTATATATAACCAAAAACCAAAATGCCAAATATCAGTGACCTACCACTGATAGAGATACTGGAGAACCAAACATGTTCACTAGACCGTGAAAATGAGGTCAAGGGCTAAAGCCAATAGCAGGATGTCATGTTCCATCTAAGACAAACCCACATACCAAATATTATTGACCATACATTAATAGATACTTGAAAACTCAACATGCTCACTGAACTGTGAAAATGAGGTCACAGACAAAAGCCATAAAGCAGACTGTCATGTACTACCCAAGACCAACCTATATACCAAATATCATTGACCTATCACTTATAGTTACTGAGAAAATGACCTAATCACAAAAAATCTTAACATGCTCACTAGACTGTGAAATTGAGGTCAAGGACAAAAGCCATATAGCCGACTGTCATGAACTACCTAAGACCAACCTACATACCATATATCATTGACCTAACACTTATAGTTACTGAGAAACTAAACTAAGCATAAAAACTTAACATGTTCATTGGACCGTGAAATTGAGGTCACAGACAAAAGCCATATGCAAGACTGACATGTACTACTCAAGAACAACCTACATACCATATATTATTGACCTACCACTTACAGTTATTGAGATATGGATCTAATCACAGAAACTTAACATGGTCACTAGACCACGAAATTGATGTCAAGGACAAAAGTCATATGCCAGACTGACATGTACTACTTAAGACCAACCTATATACCAAATATCATTGACCTACCACTTACAGTTATTGAGATATGGATCTAATCAGAGAAACTTAACGTGGTCACTGGACCGTGCAATAGAGGTCAAGGTCACATGATTTTATGTCCGTCAGGTAGCACTTGATTAGTACTTCCACTGGACCAAATATGATGTTCCTACATCAAAGGGTTTTCAAAATATCCTGTATATAGTAAAAGTTAACGCCGTCGCCGCCGCCGTCATACTTTGCACGCCTATGTCTCGCTTTCCGCGACTTTCGTCGCGGGCGAGACAAAAATTAGCCCTTTTAATCTCTTATTACTAGGATATTGTAAGAGCTAAAAAATTCTGTTGACTACCATCAAGAGAAATCCTTAGAAAAAACTCAGGTTGAAATCCAATGAAAAATAAAGATTTCACATATTTTGAAATATTGCAATTTTGCCCATTTGACCCATTACAGCTTGGAAACCAAAGAGCAACACAAAATATACTGCCATATCACTGAAAGATTAAAATGAGAACAATCTAAGGATAAATATCCCTTCAAAATCTAATGAAAAATAAAGACTTCAAATATTTCTTATAATTGCAATTTTGACCCCTTATAGCTCGGAAACGGTAAGAGCTACACCAAATCTGTTGACATATCTATGCAAGCCTACAATGTGAGGAATCTAAAGAAAAAAGTTCCACTGAAATCGGATGAAAAATAAAAATTCTAGGTAATCTGTATGTTTGCAATTTTTGACCCGTTGGGCCCCTCATAGCTTGGAAAAGAAACAAGTTATCAAAACTCTAATGGTGTAGCGCTATGTTAATTTTTCATGAGTAATCCACTGCAAAAAACTGCATTAAAATCGGACTAAAAATAAAAAAATTAAAATTCTTGAAATTCACCCCTTTTGGGCCCCATTTATCTCGTGAACGATACATGCTAAGTGAAATCCGTTGCATACCTCTGATTGGAAAGTTCCTCAGGAGGACACTGAAAGAAACCCTATCAAAATCCGATAAATAATAAAGATTCTTCAGTCAATTATGTGAAAACATCAAATTTAACCCTTTTTGGGCCTTTTTAAAAACGGGGTGGGGGTGCAACAATAACAAAAACTAAGCCAACCCTTTATTCTGTGTTAAGGAACATTGCGTTAAAATTTCATAAAGATTGATCAACTGAAACTAAAGTTATTGACCAAAAACAAAACCATCTACAGACAACGACGATGACGACAGCACCATACAATTATACGACAGCAAAAATTTTTGCGGTCGTATAAAGAGATCAAAGGTAATCTAATTGGAGTTTTGAAATCAAATTGTTTAAAGTTTACTTAATTAACAGGCAAAATTAGCCTAATTGCAAAGCCATTTTGAAATTTATTTTTTAGAACAAACTAACCACGACATGCTCGACATATCTGTGCACAGTTTTATTTATATTTAATATTTACTGATGCATTTATTAACAGTGTCCTTGTTTGTATTGTTTTTAAGGTAATTGCAGATGATCTTTTCAATGGCAATAATTTTATTTTATTTTTTGCAAATTTAATTTTTGCGGTCTTATGGTGACCGTGAAATAAAGCGAAAATTAAATTACCGCCAAAATTTCAGGTTATACGGTTATTAAGTTTTACATTTTAAACATGCCATCTTTCATTGCTGTGGACACCAATTTCTGCTTTGCATAAATCAACTTACTTGTTCAGATAAATGCTGGTAGACTTCTTCTTCCACATATAACCAGAAGTGTCAGAAAAATCCTGAAGAAGAGAGTCATATATATGAATATTGCCCTAAATTGCCATAAAAAATACCTTTCTTTCATAGCAAATATAAATGATCAAAAATAAATTATCATTAAATTTCTTCATATATACAAAATATTTTTAACTTAAAGTTCTTGTATGAAATCTATAAATTTCTGAAGAAGTAACAGTTACAGTGATAAATTAAGTAATCCAGATCACACTAATATTAAACTCAATTCAATGAATCCACTTCAGAAGGTTCTTACGAAATTAGACATATACATTTGTACCAGGCGTTTATTCCCTTTATGAATATCAATTCAATTAAGCTAAAAATATTTTGTTATCTAAAAATATTTCTCATATTATTTGGCCATTTCATCACCTTCTAGCATGTCAAGATACTGTAGTTGGGATTCAAAACAAAGTTAGATTTATATTTGTGATATGAAATCTCCAGGAAATTTATTGGTCAATCCAGTGGGGTCTCATTATTTTCTGGTTTTTTTTTGTGTTGCCATTGGTTCTTCATTAGCTTTTGTTGGCCATGATAAACATTGAAGAGTAAAACATTGACCATACAAGAAACCAACTTATGGTAGTACGGGAGTTAAAAATTGCGCATGTGACAAAAAATCAAATTCACTATGGAAATGTTGGTGTAATGATTTTCAATGTCTTTTAACTGTTAAATTTTATCAAATATTCCACTTTTACTAGGTAACTATGCACGATGTAGAATCTTTTCAGCAATTTCTTGTTCTATTAAGGTAGAATAATTTGTATAGAAATTATAGGTAAAAATTAGTCTTTTTGCAATTTATTCAAACATAGGTAATCAAAGATTAAAAAGTTCGCCTCGTTATGGCACATTGTCAGAAATGCATGCATATGCAAGTTTTAACCTGGATATGGGATGTTGTCTCCTTGACATTTATCCCATATCCTTTCTTTTTCATGATCCTTACATGTACAGTGAATGAGATCTGAACTCTTCAGTAAATTTAGATGTAAGTCAATCAAGCAGAAAATATAGGTCAAAGTGACCTAATTTTGCCTAGATGCTGACCTTCCATCTGAGATGCATGCATATGCAAGGTTACATGATCCTAACATGTATAGTGACTGAGATCGGAATGTGGACCTAAACTTGAATGAAAGTCATTCAAGCAGAAAATATAGGTCATATGACCTAATTTTGACTGGATGCTGACCTACCATCATAGACACATGCATATGCAAGGTTACATGATCCTAACATGTATAGTGACTGAGATCTGAACTAAGACATAAACTTGAATGTAAGTTATTTAAGCAGAAAATATAGGTCAAAGTGACCTAATTTTGCCTGGATACTGACCTTCCATCAGAGATGCATGCATAAGCAAGGTTAAATGATCCTACCATGTATAGTGACTGAGATCTGAACTC
>MJUU01033402.1:30969-42143 GCA_002080025.1 Modiolus philippinarum | reverse complement strand
ACATATAGTGACTAACAATCCTACAAAATTTGAACAAAATCCAATACACGGTTTCCGAGGAGTTGCGTCCACAAGATCTCCATTTGTATAGTATTGCTAAAAATCGTCAAAGTCCCATAACTCCTATTAATATTGACAAATCAAAATGGCGGTGCGATATGATCTAGTACATATAGTGACTAACAATCCTACAAAATTTGAACAAAATCCAACACACGGTTTCCGAGGAGTTGCGTCCACAAGATCTCCATTTGTATAGTATTGCTAAAAATGGTCAAAGTCCCATAACTCCTATAAAAATTGACAAATCAAAATGGCAGTGTGATATGATCTAGGACATATAGTAACTAACAATCCTACAAAATTTGAACAAAATCCAATACACGGTTTCCCATAACTCCTATAAAAATTGATGAATCAAAATGGCGGTGCGATATGATCTAGTACATATAGTGACTAACAATCCTACAAAATTCGGTTTCCGAGGAGTTGCGTCCACAAGAAAGTGTGACAGACAGACGGACGGAAGGACGGAGGGACGGACGGACAGACACACGGACACAGACCATTACTATGTCCTACCGTCGTGGTGCGGTGGGGGACAAATATGTACCTCCACTGATATTCAATATGGCTGGTATTGCCATGGAAAAATCACACCTAGATCTACCCATAGAAATTAAAACATATACCTTCACTGACATTCTACATGCTTTGTCATGAAAAAAAACCACACATTAATCAATATGCTAAAATTACCATAGAAATAAATAAAGTGCTCCCATTATACCGCCCCTCTTTAATGGTGGTCCCTAACTTGATCCCCATTTTCAAGGTCCATTTTTCAAAAAGTTTCATAGTCTCTATGTGATCTATTCCATCGATATATCGCCACCCTCACTTATCAAAAAAATTATTCCTGGTCTGAAAGGTGGCAATATAACGATGGGTGCATGGTATTGGCTGGTATTGCCATGGAAAAAACACACCAATCACACATTCAATATAACTAAAAAAAATATACCTACACTGACATTCAATATGGCTGGTAATGCTACAGGTAAATTACTGCCGAGTTGTTCCTTATCATCCAACTGTTCATCCAGTGTACTATCAAGACTCTCCACAGCTACAATTCCACTCATATTGACAGAAACTGTTGACTGGGATGGTCCTGCAAATAAAGAAACAATGTACATCAAGTTAGACATGTCTTCTGGTCAGACAAGTCAATACCTATTTTTAGCCATTTGAGATATCCTTGTCTCAACCCAAGGGTGAGATAAGAATTTCACATGAGGAATTACATTATGATGTCGTCGACAGCTATATTATAAGTCCAGAATATATCAGTGATTTTTTTTTTTGCTCATTGCAACACGGATGCAAGTCAAATGCAATTTGGAAAATAAGCAGGTAAATCATTTAAACTGAGGAAAACAATTTCAGCATATTTCACTTTAACAAGTGAAACTTTTTTATTATTAAAGAAACAGCAGCACAGCTGATAATATAATCAACAAATAAGATATAGGATTTAAGCAGCACTGGTATCTGTAAATGAAAAACAGTAAATAGAAGTGTGTTTTTGATACAAAAACTAATGTCTCCCCCTGACCACCAGTATGTAAAACACAAGTAAGTTTATGTGGCCATTCATTCCAGCTAGACAATATGCACAACTACTCATGATGGTCGACAATCCTGTGAAGTTTGGTTGAAATCAGATCAAAGATGTAAGAGAATTGGCGTCCACAAACTTAATTTTGCAAAATTCTAAGTAAAAACGGGGCATAACTCCCACAAAAATTAGCTGATCAATCCAGCGAGACGATATGCATAACTACTCATGATGGTCAACAATCCTATGAAGTTTGGTTAAAATCAGATCAAAGATGTAAGAGAATTGGCGTCCACAAACTTAATTTTGCAAAATTCTAAGTAAAAAAGGGGCATAACTCCCACAAAAATTAGCTGATCAATCCAGCGAGACGATATCCATAACTACTCATGATGGTCAACAATCCTGTGAAGTTTTGTTGAAATAGGATCAAAGATGTAGGAGAATTGGCGTCCACAAACTAAATTTCACAAAATTTTAAGTCAAAAAGGGGCATAACTCCCACAAAAATAAGCTGATCAATCCAGCGAGATGATATGCACAACTACGCATGATGGTCAACAATCCTGTGAAGTTTGGTTAAAATCTGATGAAAGATGTAGGTGAATTGGAGTCCAAAAACTAAATTTTGCAAAATTCTAAGTCAAAAAGGGCCATAGCTCCCACAAAAATTAGCTGATCAATCTGGCGAGAGGATATGCACAATTAGGCATGATGGTCAACAATCCTGTAAAGTTTGGCTAAAATCTGATGAAACATGTAGGAGAATTGGCGTCCACAAACTTTGTGACGGACGGACAGACTGACGACAGACGGAAAAGACAAACCAGAGATTCCCAGGAGCCTGTATCGCTCACCTGGTTTTCAGTTGCCACAATCAAGGTAACATTGTAAGTTTTACAGTTGATCTTCAGTCTCTCAAACTTTCGTAGCTCGAACACCACCAATATCTTGAACTGTATTTCAAGTCTGATCATGTTTTCTACATTTCTTTCATGGTATTTTTTCACTTCCAACTTTTTTGGCAGCCATTTGAAAATGGCAGTCAACAAACAATTTTCAACTCCGGTTTTGAAGTAGTGACATCAATATCCACTTGGATACCAAATTTAATTGAAATCAGATAATGTTGAATTTTTTCACCTTTTTCGGTGGCCATTTTGAAAACAGCAGTCAGTGAATAATTTTTAACATTGGTTTTGAAGTTGCGAAATCAATACCTATTTGGAAACCACATTTCATTGAAATCGGACAATGTTGAATTTTCCCGCATTTTTTGGCAGCAATTTTGAAAATGGCTGTCAACAAACAATTTTTTACATTGGTTTTGAAGTTGCGACATCAATACCTATTTGGAAACCACATTTCATTGAAATGGGACAATGTTGAATATTCCCGCCTTTTTTTGGCGGCCATTTCGAAAATGGTGGTCAACTGACAATTTTCAACACCAGTTTTGAAGTGGCAACATCAATATCTATTTGGAAACCAAATTTCATTGAAATCGAACAATGTTAAATTTTCCCGCCTTTTTGGCAGCCATTTTGAAAATGGTGGTCAACGGACAATTTTCAACACCAGTTTTGAAGTCGCAACATCAATATCTATTTGGAAACCAAATTTCATTGAAATCGGACAATGTTGAATTTTTCCACCTTTTTTGGCGGCCATTTTGAAAATGGTGGTCAACCAACTATTTTCAACACCATTTTGAAGTCATCACAGCATGGAAACGATTCATCATGTTACACTTAACCTTTATCTTTTATAGTTTTGGAAAAAAAAGACAAAAAATAAGAAAATCTTAAAAATTCGGTGAAAAAAGGGCAATAACTCTTACAAGGGTTTATGAATTTTCTTCAAAATTTCAGGGTGGGTAGATCTTGATATGCTGAACATTTTTGCAATTTACACTTGACCTCTATCTGTTAAACTTTTTGAAATAAAAAATGCTAAAATTTTGAAAATTTTACAGAAAAAGGGCTATAACTCCGAGATGGGTTTTCAGATTTTCTTCAAAATAGCACAGTGGGTAGATCTCATCATGCTGATCATTTTCACTACTGTCAGATTTCTGATATCTGTAACGCTTTTCCAGTTATTAGCCAAAAACTGATATTTACCCCTATGTTCTATTTTTAGCAATGGCGGCCATGTTGTTTGACCAGCCAACTAATCGAACATAATTTTGAGAAGCCATAACCTGGTGATGATTCAAGTAAAGTTTGGTTACATTTGGCCCAGCGGTTTCAGAGGAGAAGATTTTTGAAATTGTTGACAGACAGACAGACAGATGGACGACGGATGCATAGTGATGGCAAAAGCTCACATGGCCTTTTAGGCCAGGTGAGCTAAAAACAATATGTCTCCCCTTAAGAGACATAATTAATCATTTAAGAAATTTGTTAAGGACTTTCACCATGGATTTGCAAAAGGATTTTTTGGTAGTGATTGGGAAAAATAAAGCCATTGGAAGTTGGGCCCATGTTAAGCAACAAATTATACACAAGAGGATAAGCACTGTAATTTACCATTAGACACTATGTCACCGGTCAGTGAGCTATCTGCTGATGACTCCACATCTCTGCTGTATTGTGACATCTGACTTGAAGAAAGCTGAGAGCGACTTGAAGACAGTTGAGAATGACTTGGTGATAGCTGAGGGTGGGTAGACGACAATTGCTGATGGCTTGAAAGCTGTGGATGGCTAGAGGATAACTGTGGATGAGTGGATGACAACTGTGGATGACTAGATGACAACTGTGGATGACTAGATGACAACTGTGGATGACTAGATGACATCTGTGGATGGCTAGAAGACAGTTGCAGATGGCTGGATGGCAACTGGGTGTGAGTTGATGACAACTGGGAACTGTCCATTGTAGAATCCATTAAAACTCTACTCCGTGAAGAACTAGGTGTTCCCATCATTGTAGAATGGAGGACAGGTTCAGTGTCAATGCTGTTATTTTCTTCCACTATGTAACTTCTCACTGAAAAAACAACACTTCAAGGTGACAAGTACAATAGAGATACAAGTATCGTAACAAGGTTTGACTGTATTATAAAATTTGTAGCATCTGTATTTTTTAACTGAGCTTCTTGTCACATATTGAATAATTTTTTTTTAATCTTAATAATGCACCCTATAGATGGAAACAATACTTTTAATGTCTTCTATTGGTCATAATATTCAGCAAAATCATTACTGCTTACCGTGAGGAACATAATCATCATTGTCTTCCTGTGTCGTATCTGCCTCTCCGCTAACTGTATCCTCTACTTTTGGTATAGAATGGATCATTCTGCTGTGTAGTGATTCACTGATGGAGCTTACCCTTGAATCAGAATCTGCCTCCTGTCTATGGGACAACCCACCAGTCGTAGTAACCTCTCCGTGGGTTGAATACATTTGGTAAGATCTAACACTGGATACCTTTAAAAGAACAAACACTGTTGTAAAGAAAAGTCAAAATTTTGTTTATTTTTTCACATGAAAGAGAAAACTTCCAATATAAGTTAAAAAAAATATGTAAGTTCTCACCTTCCAGGCTGTGGTCTTCTAAATGTTTTTATTTGGACTGCATTGAAGAGACATAAGTTGTTGAAATGGCCTTCTGCAGAAACTAAATTACCTTGCTTTGGGATTTAATTATTTTGAACGTAAAGCTTCCATAGAAAATTCTGCACTCTATTTAGCAATAAACAAGGATAATGCAAATTCCACCAAAAGGGCCAAAACTTCTACAAAACTTACCTTAGTAAATTTCATCAATATTAGCTCCAAAAATACATTAAGTATATTTTTTTTTGTACTTTTACATTTTTATACCCTAAAAACATGTATCAAGGAAACAAATAATGATGGGGTGTTTACAAGTGAAATTTTCAAATAAAAACTTTTAAAAGGCAATGATTCCATGGACTAAACAAGATCAATTACTGTGTCTAGTTTTGGTCTTATCATGCCATTTACAATTACATGTAGGTCTGAACTTACAGGCACTGGTGTTAACATCGCATGTGTGGGCTGATGATCTTCAACACTGTCCTGGTGTTGTAATCCAAGTGCAGACTGACTTACAGTGTTATCTACAGGGGAGCTAACTCTCTGGACAGCTAACATTCTGTGATCGCTGCCTTGAAACACTACTTGGTGTACTGGGTAACTCTGAAAAAGGAATAAAATATTATAATTCAAATTCTTTTGTTAACATCAAATTTGATTGGACAACATCCCAAAAACTGAAAATATTTTTATTCCTAGGTTTAAATTTTCATCCTATTATGAAAATTCATATATTCTTGGGATGGGTTTTTCAATTTGATCAGAGACCTTTTCCATCAGGTCTATTGCCAATTAAGGAAATATGGTACATATATTTTATAGAGTTTTAAATTTTTCAGTTTCAGTCAATTGCAAAATCAACAACAGTACTGTTAATTTCAAATACCTTAAATAAATAGATCGAATCTTAGACCCAAGTTCTATAACCATTGTAGACAAATAGCATCAAAATTGCAACAGGAAAAGTACTTCTCTAGAATTTTCATCACTTGTCTTGGCCTAAAGTTTATAACAAAATAATTAGTGTTTGATAAAAATTTCTTTAGTGCTTTTTAACTGTGCCGAGATGTGATAGATAAAAAAATAGTGATGGTACATTACATAATACCCCTCGTTTCTCAAAATTTCAAAATTGATTAGAGGAGAACTCCAGAACCCTGTCATACATGAAACACATACCTGTTGAAGTGTGCTACTGTCTACCACACCTGTAATTAACTGGCCACTATCAGCCGCCAATCCAGAGTATGAGATATTCTCACTTCCACTCGGTCGATAGTCGTCAACAGGAGACATACGATCAAATGACGACTGGGTTGCATGGTAGATCTGAGCCTGAGATGCTGTGATGTGGTAAGAACTATCAGAAAATGGTAAACCTCTGGAAAAGAATACATGCACAAAATTCATATCATATTCCGGGAATAAATTCTTAACAGTGCTTAAAGTAAGGGTAGTTGGGGCAAACTATAGTCCTTATTCGTACACTAAAGTACCACCAAATCTTTGTGTGCTATTCAATTTATCAAATGATTCAAAATATCTAAAACATTTTTCTTCAATCTCTTAAAATGCTTTGAATTGATCAAGCATTCACTATTTGATTGCATTATTAACATGATAAAACAGGTACAGTCATTAGATTAAAGTTGTGTAAGATACCCCAAATATCTTATTGATACAGCAAGTCCAAAAGGATTTCTCTTTAAAATGAGTGTACTTAAAATCCGAGTTTTGAAAATCTGTCTTGAATCCAAAAATACTGCTAGGTCCAGCATATTTAAATGCATGTGATTTTCACAATGACCTGCAAAAAACTGCTGTTGTTGATACTTTTCTTACAAATGTTACATCATGTACATGTAGGTACAACAGTCAGACCAAAAAAAGGCAAAAACGCTTTATTTGTGATCATGATTCCTATAAGCCTAAAATATATATTGTGTTAGGAAATTTGCCCTGCTAGAAATTTCAGTGTTCATTTAACTTCCATGACTTCAAACTGAAAGTTCAACTTAGTCAGTATAAGTTTACCATACATTTTGGTTTTATTTGGGTTTTATTTAGTTACTGTTACTTTATTTTATTTTAAAAAGCTGTCTTTGGGACCTGAAAATTATGCCCCATTTGACAGGATATTAAAATAGACAGGTTCATCTGTATACTGAACCATGGAAAGACCAAATATGCCAAACCAGATCCTTATTCTCCAAAACCTCAGATGTACCATCATCATGATCATTAAAAGGCAATTATTTCTACTGCTAAAATTTTATGTACCTAGCACTGTCTGGATGGTGATACTCCTGTACATACTGAGAATTGTATGACTGTACATTCTGTGTGGACGATGCAGGGAATGTCAGTGTGGATGTGGAATACACTACATTTGATTGATAGGAGGATGATTCACCGACTCTCTGTGGTTCATATGCCATAGGATAATGTTCCTGTGTAGATTCTGGAGGGGTCCACACCTCATTATCATCTTGGCTACTGTCATCCATATTGGGAAAAGTGTTTCCCTAATAGGGCTAAAATCTGTAAGAAAACAAATAATGTAGACATACTATGGCAACAAAAATAGCTTGGGTCTTATACATGTTATAGTTGTTCTACTATGAGCATGATGAGTGTGTTCATATTTCAATTCCTTTTCCTTTATCAACAATGTCTAAATTTACAGCTGCTCCAACAATGTCAGGTGTGGCCAATTTTCTTTTTCCATACAAACTAATGGAAGAGTAAACTGAGAAGCTGGAAATTTAGATGACCAGATAATTGTTGTGTCATTATTGACACTTTTGAAATAGAAAGAAGCTCTATTTATAATAATTCATAAAGGTTTCCACGAAACTTGGTGTCTCGCCTGCTCACTCCGCTTTCATTATAAAGCCTATTATTAAGTTGTTGTTACTAAAAATTCTAAGAAATAACTGGTCTTTGAGAGTAGCAGGAAATTTACCAAAATTGGAACCAAAAATTTTTGAAATCTAACCATTGGCAATATAAGTTTTGACAAAATTTCATCCAAAAAGCATGGTTGCTAAAAAGAATTTCAAAAAATTGCTGGTCTTTGACTCAGTTTGAGAGTATCGGGAAATTTACCAAAATTGGAATAAAAATTTTTGAAATCTAAACATTGAAAAATTTTGTTTATACTAAAATTCAATCAAAAAGCATTGCTGCCTACAAGAATTCCCAAAAATTGCTTGTCTTTGAGAGTTTCAGGAAACTTACCAAAATTGGAATAAAAAATTTTTGAAATACATTTGTTGTATAACTTTTGAAAAAAATTGTTTTTACTAAAATTGATCCAAAAAGCATGGTTGCAAACAAGAATTCCCAAAAACTGCTGGTCTTTGAGAGTTGCAGGAAATTTACCGAAATTGGAACCATATTTTTTATTATTAAGTTTCAGAAATATGTCTGGTATGAAAAATTGCTAAAATATTTGATTGTATGCAAAAATTTCAAAAATTGTTAAGTCTTGGACATTTTCAGGAAATTTACCAAAGATGGAACCAGAATAAAATCCTGAAAGTTTATTGCTTATCTATAGACTACATGCAACAATTCTATGCCAAAATTAAATTTCCCAAGTTCCAATTTGTTTAAACTTTGTTGATATTATGGACCAAAGTGAAAATTTAGTCAAATTCATTGATGTGGAAAATATAGGTCAAGGTGACATAATTCTGGTATGGATGTAGGTTACTACTAAAGATGTAACCAATTACCAATCATCATCTGTCAATGGCATGTAGGTGTTAGTGGAAACAAAAAAAATTTATTAAAAAAAACTAAGTCCAACAAATGGCAAAATACGGAAAAATTGGAATTAATTTTTTTTCAAAAATATACTTGGGATTCAATAATGAAGTTGTACTGAATATTGCGTCAAAAATTCATTGCTATTGAGCCAGATTTCAGAAAGTTATTGAAGTTCAAAAAAAAGTTTAACATTTCGGTTAACCAAATGTTGACGACGACACCGACGGAATCTATGGTCGCTATGTCTCGCCTTCGCGACATTCGTCGCAAGCGAGACAAAAATTGATAGAGGAATAGATGTTTTACAATTATAGTCATAGTGGATCCACAATAATAACCTAGTCTTCCAAAAAGTTGCCCGACTGCATGTCTTTACAGGTAAAATTTGACTTCCAAAGACAATAAAAAAAGGTCAATCAGAGGTTGCAATCAATCTGCTCATCTTTTTTGAACCCATACTAAAGTTTGGTTTGAAGATGTATATAAAGGAATCATCAATATAAATTCTATTTAAAATTAAAGATTTTTGCAGTCTTTCTATTGAAAACAATTCAAATTATTGTATGAAATTGAAAAAGATAGGGTTGCTACATAGAATTCCCCAAAATAACAGGTCTTTGAGAGTTTTATGAAATTTACCAAAACCAGAATCAAACATTTTTGCAGTCTTACAGAAATGAAAAGTTTGCAGCAATATTGCTGCAAATTTCCTGCAATGTTGCACCAAACAAAATTGTTTGCAGGAACTGTTTGCCAGAACTTTGCAGGTTGTTGCAGCTAACTGTAACATTCCTGCAACATTCTTGCAAACAAATTTTGTTTGCAGGAAGTTCGCAGCAACCACATAAATGTTGCAGCAACTTCGCAAGAAACTGAATTTGTTGTTTTGGGATTTGTAACCAATCAAATTATATTTAACCACCTGTAATATAGGTCATTCAGCTATTACATCTCAAGGTTTGTGTCTGGATATTCAGCATGTCCAGGTGCAGATAAGTAATTATTTTATATAATTAGTATCATTATTCACTTGCATATAATAATTTGAATACATTTAATTAATGAACATTAAAATAACACATTCATTTATACCAACAAACCAGTTAAAAATGCTTTGAAGATATGGAGATTGCATTATTTAGATGTTTTATTGCAATAACATGCAAAGGAAAATTTATTGTGTTCAACTATTTGGGCATGTTGTTTATTGGCATTAAGGGTTTTTATTGCAAGCACATAATCACAATGTAAAATACTATATGTTTGTTGATAAGGAAAAGGCATGTTATTTTTACAAAGCTTAGATATTCAGTGAACTTTACAATATATGCTGATGCATTTTATTTGGAATAGACCCTCAACATTAAAATCATATTTGGGGCAAAAATTCAACTAAAAAACTGCATACATTCATGACATTACATCAAAATATCCTGTCCATT
This sequence comes from Modiolus philippinarum, assembly GCA_002080025.1. Taxonomy (NCBI): domain Eukaryota; kingdom Metazoa; phylum Mollusca; class Bivalvia; order Mytilida; family Modiolidae; genus Modiolus; species Modiolus philippinarum. The sequence goes on along the minus strand of MJUU01033402.1, from coordinate 31,738 downwards.
ATCTAGTTCAAACTTGTGTACACTACACACATAATTTATAGACAACTATTAAGTTTCAGGTCAGATTACAATTGCTGCAACAATTCCTGCAAACATTTGCAACAACGTTGCTGCAAACATTTGCTGCAACATTACTGCAAACATTTGCTGCAATATTGCAGCAAATATTTGCAGTAACATTGCTACAAATATTTGCAGCAACATTGCTGCAAATATTTGCAGGAAAACTAATTTGCATGCAAAAAATGACTATTTGCAGCAACATTGCAGCTAATATTTACTGCAATATTGCAGCAAATATTTGCAGCAAACTAAATTTTTCTGTAAGGGATATAGAAAACAATCACTATTACCGTAAGGAATTGAAAAAGGTATGGTTGCTAGGTTGAATTCCAAAAAAATACTGGTGTTTGAGGATTTCAGGAAATTTACTCGAACAAGAGCAGAAGATTTTAGCAGTCTTTCTTTTGAAAACAATGATTCGTATCGTAAGGAATTGAAAAAGGTATGATTGCTAGGTAGAATACCAAAAAATAACAGGTCTTTGAAAGTTTCAGGAAATTTACCAAAATTAGAATCAAAGTTTTTTTCAATCTGACTATTGAAAATGATCATCATTACTGTTAGGAATTGAAAAAGATATGGTTGCTAGGTAGAATTTAAAAAATAACAGGTCTTAAAGACTTTCAGGAAATTTACCAAAATAAGAATCAAAGTTTTTTGCAATCTGACTATTGAAAATGATCATCATTACTGTTAGGAATTGAAA
>MJUU01033402.1:0-14190 GCA_002080025.1 Modiolus philippinarum | reverse complement strand
AATTTTGAAGGGGAGATAATTAGTCTTTGAATATTTTCTGGAAAAATGGGGGAGGTATATCATTGTGTCCATACTTGTATTGTGTCCACATTTGTACTGTGTCCACAACTGTACTGTGTCCACACACACTTAAGGGGATACGATACAGTACCAGGGGCAGATAATAACATCTCCGGATCTGGAATGTTGTTTTCGCGACCTCACATATTAGAGCGTGACATCATAAATACCGGACTACGGGAATTGCGGACAGCATGTATAATAAATCTATGATGAAATCGAATTGCTTATAACGCAATAAGGGACATGGCAGCTCAAGATTTGACATGCTTTTCAAACTGAAACCTGATTGTTAAAGGTCGGACCCCTTTCAGCATCGTTTAGTATAGAATCATATTTTCCCAACAACAATTTCATTTTGTTTTAAAAAAAAGATTTACACTTGTTACAAATGAACAAACGCACTGTACTGAGAAATGTATCAAGTTTGCTGAATTACCACTACTGAAATACTAGAATAACTGTGAGCAAAGCACACAAAAACATACCCCTGCTCCCCATTGGATTCCAGATGTAAACAAATCACTAAAAAATCAAGTGAAATCAAATTTTTGAATAGCTGGTGCACAATTGCAATATGTTCTGAACATTCTGTGAAAGTTCATTGAAATTCACCTAGTGTTCTAGGAGGAGTTGTCGCCACAAAGTATGTACCATAAGGTGGACGGAATAACGAACAGACGAACAGACACCATGATCACTATATACCATCCGCTAAAGCGGGGGTATAGTCCCATGAAAAATCCTTTGAAACTTCACGGGTCCTTAAAATCTTGTGACTCTTAAGGTGTATTTTATTTGTTTATTTTTTTTTCTTTTGTTTTGTTTTGTTTGTTTTTGTTTGTTTTTGTTTTTTGCCTTTCATTGAATCAACTTTCCATACGAATTTCTATAACCAATGTAAAATTCTCCCATGCAAATGCCATTAATTAGTTTCTAAAAATTGCATATCGATTTGCTTTCTTACTTATTTATAATAGAAAAATACAAGTTTACCTCTCATGGAATGCCACGGCATATGAGTTACAGATACATCGACAAACGAATACAGAAGCAAAAGGTAGAAATAGAAAATTTCAAAATAAAAAATCCAATAAACAATTGAGACCACTTGACAAAGACAAACAAAATTAACAACTGAATGAAGGAATGAACAAAATCGCCACAAAATTAAAGACGTGAGAACGAACATATTCTATCAAAGATTATGGCATAGTTTTTAGCACATAAGCTTACAAATATTTAGGTTGTCAGTTCTAATCAGCTTGTGACTGCTAAAAAAGAACCCTTGAAAATTTTGTGACTTTTCATTATTTAAGCTGGTAAAAAAATTAAGGGGATTGTCACTAGAAAGGCAGGTGGCGCATGATCATGGCCATTTCAGGGTGATTTCGCGGGATTTTGCGATTTAAATTTTCACAGGATGCTTTGAAAATTCAATTAAAAATCCCGTGATTTTTTTTATATTACAGTATTTTCACGGGGGGTTCTATTGGCTTAAATGCAAAATATCCTAAGCTGTGACAATGCAATATCAATAAATAATAGGCTAGCTAGAGTATGATATTGAAGAGGCTTAATCAAGATACCCATTACATGATAATTATCCTATCAAGCGCATTTAACTTTAAAAGAGGGTCGGTATGATCTTTTTCGGGACAACGGAGAGGGACATTTATTTCACCGAGTATTCGGGAAGACACTAAACAGTTATCAGGAACGGGACTCGGTCAATTTCATTTTTGGAATGACTGAGGGAATCTTACATTGTTTTTCTTGGGAAGTCGGGGTCAAAACTCATCCTACCCACCCAACACAGCATACAATGAATTCTGTATATATGTATACCTGAAGAGCAGTAGTAGTGAAATAATTTTTTTTCCCCAGTCAACACAGTTACTAGAAGGGTTTAGTAGGTATTTGACTGATCTTTATTATCTTTGTGAATGTTTTGTAGAACGACGTTTTTCCCTGCGAAATATAATGTAACGTCATTACGCGCCAAAACCAGGAATGCTCATTTGTAGTGATAAAAATGCCAGTTTTCTCTCCATAGCTTGAAAATAAGCACATGGACCCCCATTTTTTTAAGCGAATTTTCGAAGAATGATGTTTCACGGAGATCTCGGTGAATTATGAAGAAAAAGTCAATTCACCACCCACCCCTTTGAAAAAAGTGCTAATTTTGGCATTTTTTCGTTCTAAAATCAGAATTTGACAACCGGAAGTGAAGTAAATCTTCTGAATTAGTGATGCATGTTAAACTTAAGAGTCTTGTCCCTCTATTGATGGCAACTGGTAATCGATTCAATAACACTTCCGGTCTACATAAATGTTTATGGAGAGCCAAATCTGCAGAAAATGTCAATTTTTCCAATTTTCGAGTTTAATGACCTCTGGTGACCCCAAACCGCATTCATACCGGTCTTCTTTGTCTTGTTCACAGAGATCACTTATGTGACATTACTTTCAGACTAAAAGAACAGTGCTTACTTACACAGTGACGGAGAACCAGTCTTCCTTTCATGCCCACCCCCTTGAAAAATGACCGAGTTTTGTCTCTGAAAAATTCTTTTGGGTATTGGTAGTGTTCAATTTTTCCAAATCTAACTGCAATACTAATTGCTGCTAAAAATGACAAGAACAGAGTCCTAGCGTTCTGATGAGCCAAGTTTGATGACATTCGGTAAAGTATGGAGGACCATTTCGAACATTTAAGACAAAGTGACCCTAGAGGCGTCCAGAGACGCTAGTGAGTGGTAAAGAGTTAAACTTGCCATATTGATTCAGGGTCCAATTAGCGGGGGTATACCTGGCCTCCATCGGCGACAGCTCTAGTTGTACCAAGTATTGCAATAAATTATAAGTCACCCTTTTAGTGATTTACCTCAAATGAAAGAATTACTGGTATAAGAAATTTTGTTGTTTTTTTTATACAGACTTTATCACAATATAATGCATCAAGCTCAACCTAAAGGACTTTACTGTACATGTGTCACATATGTGTGAAAAAGTCTGTATCAAAACAAAATCTCCTATATCATGTATATTCCATATGTATTTAATTATCAAACACATTTTGAAGGTGTAAATATTATGAAATATTTGCATAGTAATGCAACCCCTTAATGTGTAATGTGTTTACGGAGGTCAAATTTTATTTCAGATATTCCCAGCAAATGCAATTCATTTACAAATTACATCACCCTTCTTTATGAATCACTTTTTAGACAAGGCCAAAATTGTTATTAGTATTATTGGAGGAAAAGCACATTTTTGAATAAGCATTCACAATATGTGCACGACTCTCATTAAATAGTTGTAGTATACATGGTATAATACACAGTATGGAGCACAGTGCAAACAGTGGCCATGACCTTCATATTTGCATAAAAAACAACCCTTTATAGAAGAAGAAGAAGAAGAAGAAGAATGCATAAGAAATAATTCATGGCAGGTATATGGTTATTGGAAATTTAACCATGGGCTGGGCCTTTATGTTAGAATTTATCCAAGAGCGTTAGCGAGGGGTTAAATTTACGAATATAAAGGCCCAGCCCATGGTTAAATGACAATAACCATATACCTGCCATGAATTATTTCGATTCTAATATGACAGAAAATGGAATTTTCCATTCTGAAGCGACCTAAGAGAAGTCGGATTTCTCACCTCCATTGCTGTCTGTGTCTATGACGTCACAATACACCATCTGACTTTTCAACATGTTCAAACAGATGCAAGTTCAAAATTCAAATTTAAAGCAAAACAACACACATTTACGTGTCTGAATGGCATAATTTAGTTAACAACTGTTCTTAACCTTTAATTCCATCATAAAATAAGACGAACAGAATAAATAAATTATTGCTTTCCATCTCGTTTACTCATATTCCGATACCATTTGCGCATGTGCGAAATATATAGTTATCGAGTATTAACCTGGATAACTGTTTACAAGAGCCATGTTAGAATTTATTATACCCCCCACAAACAAAGTTTGGATGGTATAAAGGAATCACCCTGTCCGTCCGTCCGTCTGTCTGTCCATGTACCTTGTCAGCGCATGTTCTCCTAAAAGCTGATTGGATTTTGATGAAATGTTACACAGTTGTAGTACACCATCTGAAGATGTGCATGAAGTAATATAGTTGCTGACCGAAAATTTTAAGGGGAGATAATATGTCTTTGAATATTTTCTGGAAAAAGGGGGGAGACGAACCTTGTCAGCGCATGTTCTCTTAAACGGCTGCTTGGATTTTGATGAAATCTTACACAGTTGTAGAACACCATCTGAAGATGTGCATGAAATAATATGGTTGCATCCCGAAATTTTTAAGGGGAGATAACTTGTCTTTGAATATTTTCTGGAAAAAGCGGGGAGGCAAACCTTGTCAGCACATATTCTCCTTAACGGCTTCTTGGATTTTGATGAAATGTTACACAGTTGTAGTACACCATCTGAAGATGTGCATGAAGTAATATGGTTGCTGCCCAAAATTTTTAAGGGGAGATAATTCGTCTTTGAATATTTTCTGGAAAAAGGGGGAGGAGAACCTTGTCAGCACATGTTCTTAATGGCCTCTTTGATTTTGATGAAATGTACAGTTGTAGTACAGCATCTGAAGATGTGCATGAAGTTATATAGTTGCTGTCTGAAATTTTGAAGGGGAGATAATTCGTCTTTTAATATCTTCTGGAAAAAGGGAGAGTGGGTGGTCCTTGTCGGCGCATGTTCTCCTAAACCACTGTTTGGATTTTGATGACATTTTGCACAGTTTTAGTACACCACCCCAAGATGTGCTTGAAGTAATATGGTTGCTGTCCTTAATTTGGAAGGGGAGATAATTTGTCTTAATATTTTTAGGAAAAAAAAGGGGGTTATATCATTTTGTCCATACTTGTATTGTGTCCACATTTGTACTGTGTCCACGACTGTATTGTGTCCACACACACTTGAATTTACACTTGCCATATTGATCATGTTGATTCAGGGTTCAATTAGCGGTGGTATACCTTGCTGCCATTCGGCGACAGCTCTAGTTGTCCATTAAAATGGGCCCACGAGGGGCATGATACAAAAAAAACATACAAATAAGCAAAGAATACGATTTAACATGACAATATATACACACTCATGTGTAAAAATCAACAAATTATAATGACTAGTGCACTCAAGTGCAACCATGGCAAGGTTTCTGCAAATTGATAAATATGCATTTATTAATATTATGATGATAATTATTAACATGTCTAATATTTTTCTGTCTTCCTTATTGACTATAAAAATATTTTCTATTACATTAAGTAAGGATAATGTAGGCTGCAAGCCTAGGTTGCCATCCTGATGCCTAATGCAGGCGAGATAGCAATAAGAGGTAACTCGTCTGCAAAAGGCACCAAGGGACAGTGCTTAATGGCTCACCCAGACTTTGCCTGAATTATTAATAAAAACCCCAGGGTTGAATTACCACACCATGGTAGGATATGCACAAAATAGATTGACTAAGAATACGAAATGTATTCCTATACAAGCTTACTGAAGTACCATACACTTTTACCAGTAGTCAGTACTTCGGTGCTGACCCGAAAACCGATTATATTTGGAACCTTACAATATCTAAATTTTTGTAAATTTTGTTGAAAACTAAGGAGTATCTCCCTCCTGCAAAGCTCTGTCCTTAGCTGATTTTGGCTTTACATTTAGATCATATTGGTTATTTGTTCTCTATCAGTTTTTAAACTTCTTTGAGTTTCTGGTCCTCAAAATGTTTAGATTTTATCTGCACTGATGAGACATAAGTTGTCGAAATGCGCATATGCAGAAAGTAAATTCACAGCAACTTCAGTATTTAGTTATTTAATAAAAGAATGCTTACACACACCATGTGTGATCTCCAAGGTAGAAGTAGTGGAAAACCAATGCCGAAGTAACAGTGGAATGAAACTGATTGCATGCGTGACATGTTGAGTAAATGAATGTGAACATATTTCTCATAGATATTGCAACAAAATATCAATCAATGCAAATGCGGAAACTCAATTAACAGGAACTTTGGTATTTGTTATTAAGATTAAAGTGTGCAATTACACCTCAAGTGTGAAAACTAATAGGGTAATCATAGTTTAATTAGAGAAAAAATGGTTCACCAGATTAGATGTGTTACTAGTATAAAATTGATTTAAATTCTGTAGTACCTTTACTCATTACTCAATGTAAAGCCTCTTGTATCCAAAACATACTTGCATCTAAAACCGAAGGATTAACTCCCTCCATCGTAGTTTTGTCCTTTNCCACCCCAAGATGTGCTTGAAGTAATATGGTTGCTGTCCTTAATTTGGAAGGGGAGATAATTTGTCTTAATATTTTTAGGAAAAAAAAGGGGGTTATATCATTTTGTCCATACTTGTATTGTGTCTACATTTGTACTGTGTCCACGACTATTGTGTCCACACACACTTGAATTTACACTTGCCATATTCATTGAGGGTTCAATTAGCGGGGGTATACCTTGCTGCCATTCGGCGACAGCTCTAGTTGTCCGTTAAAATGGGCCCACGAGGGGCATGATACAAAAAACATACAAATAAGCAAAGAATACAATTTAACATGACAATATATACACGCTCATGTGTAAAAATCAACAAATTATAATGACTAGTGCACTCAAGTGCAACCATGGCGAGGTTTCTGCAAATTGATAAATATGCATTTATTAATATTATGATAATAATTATTAACATGTCTAATATTTTTCTGTCTTCCTTATTGACTTATAAAAATATTTTCTATTATATACATTAAGTAAGCATAGTGTAGGCTGCAAGCCTAGGTTGCCATCCTGATGCCTAATGCAGGCGTGATAGCAATAAGAGGTAACTCGTATGCAAAAGGCACCAAGGGACAGTGCTTAATCACGGCTCACCCAGACTTTGCCTGAATTATTAATAAAAACCCCAGGGTTGAATAACCACACCATGGTAGGATATGCACAAAATAGATTGACTAAGTATACGAAATGTATTCCTATACAAGCTTACTGAAGTATTATACACTTTTAGCAGTAGTCAGTACTTCGGTGCTGACCCAAAAACCGATTATATTTGGAACCTTACAATATCTAAATTTTTGTAAATTTTGTTGAAAACTAAGGAGTATCTCCCTCATGCAAAGCTCTGTCCTTAGCTGATTTTGGCTTTACATTTAGATCATATTGGTTATTTGTTCTCTATCAGTTTTTAAACTTCTTTGAGTTTCTGGTCTTCCAAATGTTTAGATTTTATCTGCACTGATGAGACATAAGTTGTCGAAATGCGCATATGCAGAAGGTAAATTCACAGCAACTTCGGTATTTAGTTATTTAATAAAAGAATGCTTACACACACCATGTGTGATCTCCAAGGTAGAAGTAGTGGAAAACGAATGCCGAAGTAACAGTGGAATGAAACTGATTGCATGCATGACATGTTGAGTAGATGAATGTGAACATATTTCTCATAGATATTGCAACAAAATATCAATCAATGCAAATGCGGAAACTCAATTAACAGGAACTTTGGTATTTGTTACTTAGATTAAAGTGTGCAATTACATCTCAAGTGTGAAAACTAATACTGTAATCATAGTTTAATTAGAGAAAAAATGGTTCACCAGATTAGATGTGTTACCAGTATAAAATTGATTTAAATTCTGTAGTACCTTTACTCATTACTCAATGTAAAGCCTCTTGTATCCAAAACATACTTGCATCTAAAACCGAAGGATTAACTCCCTCCATCGTAGTTTTGTCCTTTGCTGTATTTGATTTTACTGATTATTCGGACTTCGTTTGGTTTATATACATTTTAAACATTTTTTGAATATGGATTTCCTTTGTTTGGGTTCTAGTGCTGCTGACGAGGAATTAAATTACCGAAATGGCCATACAGCTCATTAAAAGTATTGCAGTTGGAGTTAACATATGTGTTATGGTCTCATGTTCATTTACTCCATATCCTTTCGTAAAATATTGGATTATTAATGCAATAAAAAAAATACTTATGGTCACTTGAAGATTCAACATGAAAAATTCAAAATTTGGCAAATTCTGTAATAGGGACCATAAGTCTCATACAATGTAGGAACTTTGGAATAAAAAATTGCACCTGTAAGTTACATTTTAAACAAACATATTGATAAATGACATTTCAAACAAAAATTTGAATGTCCTAATACTCAGACGTCATGTTTTGGCGGGAAGCATTTTCGAATTGCCTGTTCATCGTGGATTCTCGTGAGTCACATGACGAGACTTACACTCTATAGATATGCAGTGTTCAAAAATAAATGCTAAGGAAATACCTACAGAAGAAGTGGTCTTGTATTCTCGACTTAAAAAGAAAGAATGCTGTATAGCGGTTCATTTTCCCTATATTCACAAGGTTTATTGAAGTACGAAAATAAAAACTAAATTAAAGTCAGTTCATCTTTATACATGACTGTCATGACTGTCCTTTACAAGATTTTCCATTCCCAAAAATTGATGACCGCTAAAATTTAGTACTCTCCTTTTGGGAAGGAATCGCAAAATTTGTCAACCACGAAAATTACAAGCTGTACGGTATTTGACTTTTTAGGTGAAGTAGGTGCTTCCTATACATTTGTATAACTATTGGAAACACAAGGTCTTAGGAATAAGATCATTTATAAGACTTGAACCATCTAAATAATTTGTGCAACTTTTACAAAAAAATGTAAATACAAGAACTCAGTTTTTTATCAGATGTTGAAATTTTACATTTATCTGTAGAAAGTAGAGGAAGCTTCAAATCAGGCTGCTGAAGCTGTGTTTGGTGGTAAAGGGGCTCGTCAAAAGAGAAATACAAACTTAAGGAATGCAGATCAGTTGAGAGAACATGATGATGTACACTCTGAAGGTAAATATTACACAATTCTACAGGCTGGTCTAGGATTATAGCATCATTTAATGTATGGAGGCACAATGCGCAAATTCCCTGAGATTATACTGATGGGACAATATTTGTAATGCAGACTTATCAGACATGAACATATTGCCATTTCAGCACAAGAAATGCCAAATGTTAGAAACTGAGCAATAGATAAGGGTTGACACAAACAGATTACTGTTGGTAAAACATACATATAAAATTTGTAAATCAAAATTCTTGTTGGATGTGATACCTTATAGTACCTGTGAAATTCTTTCTTGGTATTGTGTGTCGATTCAAAGATACTATTGTATTTTTTATAATATCCATAAAAAAGTTATTTGAACAACTAGGGAAGTTATTTCATGTTGGACACTATTTAACATGTTTAATTTTACATAATTTACAGATATTTACTGGCTTAGGACAAGAGTTTGTTTATGGTTCCCAGACATGCCCAAGACGCAACTATTTGACAACACGAAGTGGAGTGGAATAGTTGGTGTCAAGGGAAAATGTAAACCTGCCATTGTTTTTTTAAGTCAGTTTTCATTTATGTTTTTAAGCTTAAATGAATGCTGTCAATTTCATTCCACATTTAGAAAATTAGAACATTTGCACTACACATTCAGTTCTGATAGAGAATTTTTTCCCTGGAAAATCAGTAACTACCATTCGCGGTCAGATTTTTTAATGTACTAGGTCTTCCTACAAGTATTACAGCGGTGATGTTTGCTATGTTGTAGCACAAGAATTGCTATCTCAGTGGGTTAATGATAAGATACGATTGGACAATGACATGGATGAATTTGATGATGAACCTTGGAACAAGAGGTCATTAGAGGTCAAAAGAGAATGGGATCATCTGGTAGACAACAATGATGAAGACTATGGTATGAATTATTACAGAAAACAGTATAAAGATACAGAAGGTAACCAAATTGTTTTTTGTGTGTTTTTACGTCTTCAATATTTATACCCCAACTCTGCAAGTTTATTGGAATACACTTGTCTGTTGAGCCGTCTATCATCTTGTCCAATATTTTTCACCACAAAAGTCTCTGCCTGAATTGATTCATTTGAAATTGTTTATGCTGCTTTCTTGTAAGGGCTATTCCATTAAAATGGATGTGGGTGGGTAGGAAGGGACTTTCAAAATACCCCTACAACCAACAACTATTTTGAAGAAAACTTAACATACAAATAGTGGCCACAAACTGAGAATGATCCAGCACCAATGTCCAAAATAAAACTTTCCTTCCTACCCTCCCACATCCATTTTAATGGAATAGCCCTAATGAGTTATGAACATATTCTTGTTGTTTTATGATATCAACTTCCTGTATGATAGGATTTGGAAAATTTAGTATGTGTGGGCTAAGCTTTGGCATGGAAACGTGTGCAACTTCATTTTTAGTTCGCTTCAACAAAGTTGAGGGGGACTATTGTAGTACCCCCGGCGTCCTCGTCGGCTTCCGTGTCTACGTCCGCGTCCGCATTTGGGCATATATCTCTGCAACTATGAAGGGTAGGGTCATCAAACTTTGTGTGCAGATGCATCTTGGGCTATCTCACAGCCTCCAAGAAAATTAGGTCTCTTTGACCTATATTTTCCGCTTTACTGGCTTTCATTTAATTTTAGGTCCGAGTTGATACCTCAGTAACTGTACATGGTAGGATCATCTAACCTTGCATGTGCATGCATCTTTGGGGGTAGGTCAGTATCCAGGCAAAATTAGGTCACTTTGACCTATATTTTCCGCATGATCGACTTACATTCAAGTTTACGTCCGAGTTCAAATCTAAGGAACTGTACATGGTAGGATCATCTAACCTTGCATGTGCATGCATCTTTGGCGGTAGGTCAGCATCCAGGCAAAATTAAGTCACTTTGACCTATATTTTCTGCATGAGTGACTTACATTCAAGTTTACGTCCGAGTTCAAATCTAAGGAACTGTACATGGTAGGATCATCTAACCTTGCATCTGCATGCATCTTTGGCAGTAGGTCAGCATCCAGGCAAAATTAGGTCACTTTGACCTATATTTTCAGCATGATCGACTTACATTCAAGTTTACCTCAGAGTTCAGATTTAAGTAACTGTACATTGTAGGATCATCTAACCTTGCATGTGCATGCATCTTTGGAGGTAGGTCAGCATTCAGGCAAAATTAGGTCACTTTGACCAATATTTTCCGCATGATTGACTTACATTCAAGTTTGTGTCCGAGTTCAGATCTAAGCAACTGTACATGGTAGGATCATCTTACCTTGCAAGTGGATGCATCTTTGGGGTAGGTCAGCATCCAGGCAAAATTAAGTCACTTTGACCTATATTTTCCGCATGATGGACTTACATTCAAGTTTGCGTCCGAGTTCAGATTTAAGTAACTGTACATGGTAGGATCATCTAACCTTGCATGTGCATGCATCTTTGGCAGTATGTCAGCATCCAGGCAAAATTAGGTCACTCTTCCATTTATGTCTGTATTCAGGTCTCGATAACTATACATGGTAAGATCATCTAGCCTTTGTATACATGCATAACGGATGGTAAATGAGCACCCTGGCCAAATTGGGTTTCTGTGTTCATGTGCCATAACGAGGCGAACTTTGTAACTGTTGATTACCTATGTTTCTCATTGATATCTTATGGCGGATTTCCCGAATCATTAATGCATTTTATTTGCAATTCATCAATGAATATACCCATATTCCTCTAGTAACACCTATAACAACTCCTTCAAAACTCCTGTCTTTTGTCTGTTAATCAATCACTTAATTATCTATTGAATTCTATTGTATACCAATTTGTACTGCCTGAAGGGTTTTACCTTGATACTCCAGTGATGACAAATTGGTATACAAAAGAATTCTATAGAACATTGAGTAATTGATTAATAGACAAAAGACAGGAGTTTTGAAGGAGTTCTTATAGGTGTTACTAGAGGAATATTGGTTTATTCATTGATGAATTGCAAATAAAATATGTTGATGATCTGGGAAATCCGCCATAATATGTTATTTAATTTACTGATGATCGGCTGAAATTGTCATAAATATTGTTAGTTATTTTGGAAAATATGTCAGGATTTGGGATAAATGTTCTTTTGATCTAATTATATAACATAAAATCATGCTTAATCTTGTTTATAAGGGCCATCAGGAAGATGCCATAGTGTTGTTATCTAGTTTAAACTGCAAACCTATTGAAGGCATTAATCTATAAGTTGAAATAATACAACCTTCTATCTATTGTTGTTTTAAATTTATCCTTTGACTTATTTAGCATTTTCAATTATGATAGTAGTCCTGATGATTTTCACTTAATGGTGAAATATGTTTACAAAAATCCCAGGATGTAAAAGTTTCTGAAATGATGAATATTGTTATAAAATTAATACATACACCTTTAGCTGTATACTGGTACTTCTAAATAAGAAAATACTAAAGTAACTGTTAAGGGAGTACGAGCATCAGATTTCAGAAGCATTCTATATCCTCGGGTTTTATCCATTCAAACAGTGCTAAAAATTTTTGAACATGGATCATATTTTCTTGGTCATAAGTCACTTTAAAATACATAAAATGGACTGTGTATAAAATTTAATCAACTTCAAATTATAATTTTCATATTTAAAGGCCTATAAACATCTTATGCAAATTGAAGGAAAACTCTAGAGAGATCTGTTTCCCGCCAAAATTTTGACGTCTTATATCTAAAAAATTCCTACATGGATTTTCAAATTTTTTTGCTCAAATTGTTCCTCTGTTAGTAGTGCTCTTAAAAACAAAAGGTCAGAATTTTAATTCTAATTACAAAATTTCTGACACTCATACTCCCTTAACTTGGTTTATGCAGATGTGCCTTTTGACAGCTTATGTCTCTTTGGTGTAGATCAAATCAAAATGTTTGAAGTCCATTAACGCAAATGTGTCTAATTCATGATGTAACCAAAATTACACAAAAACTCTAAGGTACCCCTTTTAATTATCCATGTGTATATTCATCATGTTCGTGTATATGTTATGTTTCATTATTGATCCATACTTTAATACGTAGTTTGTACGTATTTATTATGTTATAGATCCGTATGCATTCCTAGAAGATATGGATGAAGACAGGGCTGTCAGTCATGTACTAGATCAAATGTTAAAGAAAAAGGTTGTAGCTGATAGAGTCGTCAATGACCTTGGATTCAAAGATTCAAGCAAATACAAAGATCCAAGACTTAAAATGGAACTACGGCACAAACATGTATGATATAAGAGAATAAATTTTGTTATTATATAGATTGCAGTGAATGATAGATTTTTCTCAGTTAAATAAAACACATATTGTCACTGGTGAAACTAAAGGATTTCTAGTCACTGGAGGAAGTGACATCACAATACATCGTTAATGTTGTTGTCAAGTAAACAATTGGTGCTTTGGAATATAAAAATATAATCTGTATCAAAAATCTTGTTTTTTGAGTAGAAAATCTATATTATAAAAAGCATAACTAATCGACTGTCATGAATATCAATAAAAATGCCACTTGCGTTGATCAATGCAGTGGATTAAAATTGTTGCGGAACAAAGCAACTCGTTTAATGCTCCTGTGATGTTCGGCACTCGTGACATTTTTATTAATATTCACGGCGGTCAATTAGTTATAATATAAGTCATAGAATTTTTATACGACCGCAAAAATTTTGCAGTCGTATTATGGTATGGCGCAGTCGTCGGCGTCGGCGTCTGTGGCCAGCATAACTTTGTTTCTAGTTGACGGATCATCTTCAAATTTCAGTATGTGGTTTCTTGGCATAATGGCAATTCCGGGTTTTAATTTCGGGTTTGTGGCCCCACCCGTTTAAGAAAAAGGGGCCAAAAGGGGTTAAATTAGGTGTTTTACAGTCTGTGGCCAGCATAACTTTATTTCTAGTGGACGGATCATCTTCAAATTTCAGTATGTGGTTTCTTGGCATAATGGCAATCCTGGGTTTTAATTTCGGGTTTGTGGCCCCACCTGTTTAAGAAAAAGGGGCCAAAAGGGGTTAAATTAGGTGTTTTCACATATTTGACTGTAGAATCTTTATTATTTATCGGATTTTGATGGGGTTTCTTTCAGTAAACTCCTTAGAAAATTTCCAATCTGGAGTTTTCCAACAGATTTCACGTGGCATGTACCGTTCACGAGATAAATGGGACCCAAAAGG
>MJUU01033400.1:7179-50312 GCA_002080025.1 Modiolus philippinarum | reverse complement strand
GTCCCCCGTCATTGTCACAATTGACAATGTGGAAAAAATATCCGACCCCTGTGGGCAAAACGTCTCCGCCAGTGGAGTCGATTCCCTGGGGACAAATGCAAACTCCTATGCTTTGCCAGGTTGAATGACAGCTTTCAGTCAAGAAATGACATAATTTTCTGTATATCTTACCCAACGTTGTCGCCATGTTGTTCCGGTCTTGATTGGGCATGCGCTACTTTTTGGCGTGAAAATGTGTGAAGTTATATTTTTGACGTCGTCTGACTGTGTGAAAATTTCAAATACACACCGGAAAGTGAAACATTGAAAAAAAATTTGCAGACATATTAAATTGACCAAATTAAGCATTTTTCTAAATTTTACAAAGTCACTACTTGGGTGTATGTAGTGACTTCCCAAAATGTAGTGACTTTGTTGGTGTGTATTCTAATGCATGTAGTGACATTCCGTAAAAAACAAACACACACACACACACACACACACACACAGAGATGAACAACACGGACCCAATAAAAAACCATGGATGATATCAGGTGCACCGGTAGGATAAGCATCTCCTGCTTCTTATAACACACCCGCCGTGTTGAACATGTCAAATCCGGTAATGAAGTCAAATAAGGTAGAGGAAACATCAATTTAGCTTTTAAATGGAGAGATCTGTTGTCATCTCGGAAACCGATATACCCTAGCGGTCCACAAGATGGTAATGTCGACCGTAAAGCATCTTGAGTGATGACTTCAAGTTTCCCTTCTTTAAGTAGCCTATTTATGAGCAACCGGGCTCTATCAAGGATGTCACTGCATCGATCACAGTTAGTTCATGTTATCGAACTGAATCATTTTTAGGCCGTACACATCACAAATAAGATAAAGAGAGGAAAAATGCCCAAAAATACAGAAAATGACAGGAAAAATAAAAAAAAGCATATACGCTATTCATGGAATTGGTCATTTTAAAATGTACGAGAAATAAGATTACTGTATGTTGTACGAAAATAACTCTTTACCAGCCTTTTCATTTACGAGTATACTTCCCCAAAAAAATTTTTTTTTCCAAAACTTTATTTTTTTCCAAATATTTAACTTATAAAAGAAAATTTATATACTTCGAAAAATTTCCATCCAATTAAAGAATTCAAATGAGGTGCATATAAATTCATTCAACCATGAGCGGGTTAGTACAATTGGTGTAACTTTTGATTCGGTGGAGCGTTTACCAAAATCAGCGTGTCTTTCAAATGCAAGTCATAGGTTATTTGAGAGCTTTTACATTTGGTATAGAAACAGGGCAATTTAATTTTCCCAACACAGTCGTAAATTACATCCAACAAGGTGACCCTATGCTGAAGTTGTGCACTAATTCCCATAATATTGCTATCGGACAACTCCATGCACGCTAATTCAAGAATACTGTTGCTAGACATAACAACTTCCATAGAAGCAGAATTTCCTGTCTGGCCCTAAAGCAAACAGCAGGTTGGGTACTATTTAGGATCGTCCTCGCTCTGGCCGAACTTGCGGCCAGAGCGACAAATATGCCGACAAATATGCCAGCCAGGATCTTGCATCCGGTTGCTCCATCTGCGGAACAGAATCGTGACTGTTACAACAGCGTTGGCTTACGCAGACTTTCGGCACAGGCGGTAAAAAATTGTCTTTGTACACATTGATTGCTCGTCAGAAGACCGTAGTTTAGGATCAAAATGATCACATGCATGCAAGGGTCAGATGATTTAATACAGTTCGTGCAAGGAACTTGTCAAGATAGTGTGGTTCAGCGACGAGTCACGATTCAACTAAATATGACAGAGGTTTGCACAAGGGTCAACCATGAACAGACGCGAAATGAACGTTTTTTTTTTTTGTTTTTTTTTTGGTTTTTGTTTTTTTTTCTTTTTGCAGAATTTGGTAAAGTGCACATTTTTATGGAAAGAATGTTATTATATGGACAGCTATTCCGGAAATGAACAGTTGCTACACATCCCGGGTAATTTAAACGGTTATGAGCATCAGAAATGAGATATTCTGGCATCATAATGCGCGAATAGACGCGTGTATCACTGTTAACGCTTTAGACCAACAGGATATGAATGTGATGCGTTGGCCGTCCCATTTAACAGATCTGAACGGTATTTAGCACATATGAGATTTATTAGATCGAAGCGTGCACCAACACCAACCACTGCCGCAATTTCGTTATCAATTTTTAGTAGGCACACCAAAAATTAATGGCAGGCGAAGTCAGGGGTGACATGTTGTATGCTACGTTTCTGCTGATTATGATTTTACTTATTCTTCCAATAATTCTTGTTCAGACGATTTTTTGAAATGGCTGAATGTCAATGATTTCAAACTTACACAAAGTTGGAACACCATCTGAAGTTGTATATGTGTTTAAAAGCTTCATCTTTTTCGGATTTCAACAACAACAGAATTCTAGGTAGATTTTGAGGCTGAGAATGAGACCGGCTGATCGAAATAATCGTCTGTGGTGAGATCGGCTATTGCTTGCAATTGCACATCTTGTTATTTATTATGATTGTTCAATATACTAAACAGTTGTCGCCACGATATAGCTGAAATATTGCTAAAGTTGGCGTAAAAGAATCAATCAATCAGACCAATTTTTATGTTTCTGTCTATCTGATTTTTGTGACGATTGCAATTCCTCATTTAGTTTCTTTTTTGAGAGAGTATACTATCTCAGATTTTAACACAGAAAATAGACTATAGTTTTATTTTGACGTAATGTATTTTCACTTTCGAGACACAGTAGCCCTTATATATTATTTTTTGCGGTCTTATCTTCCCTGAATGTTGTACACCTGGGTACAAAACAAAACATTACTGGCAAGTCTGATGTCCAGTACCGTCTACTGGTAAAAAAAATTGATATAAATTGAAAATGCAAGATTAAGAAATCTCAGACCCCCTCGTGTAAGATCTCAGTGGTTCTCTGACTTGTGGCAAGCCTCGGCAGGGAAATATTGAAATATTAATCCTTGAGTGTCTGAGATTTCTCGATCTTGCATTTTCAACGATGCAGGATTTTATTATTTTTGTTAAAAATGCAGTACCTTCGTTCTGTATGTGACACCGAGGATTCACGAGATAATAAAATTTTGACGTCTTTTTCTGCCAAAATATGACGTCAGAATTGTGAACGTTTCAAATGTTTAATTTGAAGCGTCCTATATTAAGGGGGTAAACCTAGGGAAGCTTAAAATTTTCCACTCGTTTAATTTTCTTAATATTTTCAGCACTAAAACTACACAGGTTCATGTCGACTTTCAGCAATTTTTACCGTCCCGTTTTATGTCTAGTGGTCATCAAAGATACCCGTTTTCCTCATATTATTTGTTCTGTTCAGGACTTGACTGTGGTGTATAAAATTGGCTCTAATTAAATTTGTATATGATTAAAAATTATTTCAAATGCAAAATTCTGTAGTTTAGACTTGTGTGAAAGTACACATGAATAATGATAGTAAATTTAACTAGTTTGAACTGAAATGCATTGGTGTTCTGAATAATATAGGCTGAAATTTTCACTCTATTTTGATCACTATTAAACACTTCTTGTAAACAATTCTGTCGTTTAATTTTCACCAAAAACTGAGAATAGAAACAAAACTAGTAAATATAAGATATATTACAATTTTAGAAAATTCTACCATCCTATTTTTTCTTTATTTAGAATGAAGTGGGTAAAAATCATTAAAATTGCTGAATCTGTGCTATAAATTACCTCCCTTGGAAGAAATCTGACTTTTACATATTTTCATTATCTTTGGACAGCATTGCAAAAATGTAGAGTAATATGCACTCATGATAAATAACTAGATCCTGGGTATTTGTTTTTATGACAAAATTAAAATTCATTTACTATGTGGAAAAAAATTTACAATTTTAAAATTTGGATAATACCTATTGTAATGATTCTATCTGTTTGTTTAAGTAATAAAAAAATTAAAAAAAAAACAGAGTTATCTCCTCCTACCCCAGGCCTACCCCCTAAAAATGTATTTTCCAGGTTCAATTTATGTACCTGTTTCAAGACGACACTTGCAGACCTTAAGTTTCAAAATATGACGTGACGTCCTATTACCTGTTATTTTTGCCTCTTTTTCGTATCTGTATGCTTACTTTATAACAAACATAAACTACGTTAATTTCTATTAACACTTTTCAAGGATAACAGGTATAAAGATCATATCTACGAATCAAATAAAAAGTTCTGAAAGATTTTGACATAAGCGCTTAACTTCTTGGTCGTTTCAAATGCCTTAAAATAACTAGGGTACTTTGGTATACATAAATCAGAATTTATATGTTTGGTGTCTTTTAAAACATCTTGGAAAATAACATTAAAGGGTATGCACAATACATTCTTGTACGCATTTGTTACAGGTATTACCCCTCCCTCATGTCCAAATTCTTAAACCACTGGGCCGATGCCACTGCTGGTGGACTGTTAGTCCCCGTGGGTATTCACCAACCCAGTAGCTAGTACATCGGTGCTGCCCCGAAAACCGATTTTATTTGAAAAACTTGCAATGTCTAAATTTGAGAATTTTTCATTTAAATCTAAGGAGTAGCTCCCTCTAGCATAGCTCTGTCCTTAGCTGATTTTGGCTTTCCTATCTCGATCATTTTGGTAATTTGTTCTCTACCAGCTTTTTACACATATTTCGGTTAACAGATTTCCAAATGTTTTGATTTAATCTGCACTGATGAGACATAAGTTGTCGAAATGCACATATGCAGAAACTAAATTAACCATCCAGTTACTGCGGTATTTTGTTATTTAAAGCCAGTAGGAGATAAAAAGGGGCATAATATTGTATAAGAATTTAGAATAGTGCTAGATAAAACCACCTTAGACGCCTGAGGGCGAAATATCTATTTTCTTGCGAATTTATCGGGTCATATATGGTTAATTGAAACTTTACAAGAAGTGTCTTTCACAATCACTTATATTTGACAAAGGGGACAAAGGATCGTCATTGTTCGTCTGCTTACCTGCGATGTAAACGTCACAAAAATCTCGGATATATAACCGATATACGCCAGAGTCCGGCATATTTTATACGACGAGGTCTCTAACAGTTTCCTGTAAAATTTGACTTAATCAAATGATTTCACCAATGAGAAAAATGTGCTATACACCATCGTGCTCAATATTTATCGGTCAACCCCAAAACATTTTTAATATGCGCTAGAAACATGAACTTGTTCAATTACTATTATCTAAATTTATGAAAATTCTGAAACCAAAGGATTAACTCCCTCCATCGTAGTTTTGTCCTTAGCTATATTTGATATTACTGATTATTCGGATTTCGTTTTTTTATGCAGTTTAAACATTTTTTGAAATTATGGATTTCCTTTCTTTGGGTTCTAGTGCTGCTGATGAGGAAGAAATTTCCGAAATGGTCATACAGCTCATTAAATTATTGCAGTTGGAGTAAGCATATGTGTTATGGTCTCATGTTCATTTATTCCATATCCTTTCGTAGAATATTGAACTCAAAATTAGATATATAAAAGTCTTTCCCACAATATGGCTGTAGTTTGCGTAAAACAATAAAGGTGGCAAATAAAATTGTTGCTTTCGCAGGCAACAAATGACTTGTATAACACTAATTCTATAAAGCACAACAAGATAGAAATTTTAATATTATAATGTTGACAGAGACAACTTTCAATATTAATTGAATATACAGAATCTCGAAAATTAGGCCATTAACTTGCGCAGCTAAAAATAACATTAAGAACACTACCATCACTGTTTAAAAGTGTATGAAACGAATCTATAATACCAAAATGGGTGCAATATCATTGATTTAAAAATATGTATTGAACGATTCTATTATACAAAAACAAATATGCATTTCGACGAACCAAGTTAAAATTCCTGAAATAAAAATCATTTCTTGGAATTCATTATAAACAGAGAAATAAAATTCAAAATGTTTGCTAGTGTTTTAATTCTTTTTTATCATCATCCTGGTGTCTTTCAAAAGAATCATTTCACCATTGCTTTGTTCTCTCCAGAACAATTTTCTAGCGTTTATTCCTCGGTCTTTATAAGGACCGTTTAAATTAGCATTGGTACAGGCATTATGCCAAAATCCACTTTCTGTATACAGCACTGCACATGAGCTCGGGCTTCGATCATTATCCTTATCTTTTGTGCTGAATTTCATTCCGTTCAGAGTTCTTTGTGTTTCTTTCGGTGTAAATGCATCGCCTGTTATGTAGAAAAAAATGCTTTGTTATAGAAACTTTCTGAATTGTCAAAATCCATTCATAAAATTTACTCCCTTGTCAATTGTCGTTTCAAAACAAAGTGATTGATTGATTGATTGATTGATTGAATATTGTTTAAAGTCTACTGAGCAATATTTCAGCTATATCAAGACGAGAACAAGTTTGTTAATAAATAATCGCTTAAGGGTATGGAAGGGTCATGGGACGGGAAATTCTGACTGCCACTGGAAAAGTAGGGTGAAATCGAAAGGGACGGGGAATTTAGCCTCGTAACCGATCACTTAGGGACCACTCAAAAAAGAGCTTGTTACAAGGGTTCTTTAACGTGCAGGAAGCGTGGCATTTCATCCAACACGTGGACCTGAGTTTACATCCCATCCGAAAGATTGGTTGTGTATTTTTTCATCCCGCACAACCACGGACTGGGTCCTATTTCTGTATCCCGGGGATCCCTCAGGGTCAGCCCCGTTTAGGAGGTGTCATACCCCGCAAGTCGGAGATACTAGGCCCTATTTCTATACCCGAAGGTTCTTCGGGGGGGGGGGTCAAACAAAGTGAATATAGTTAAATAATCATTTTTACTTATATTCTGTTATATAATGGTTGTCCTGATGTAGGATGGATATGCTTTAACAAGCAAACAAACAAAGAAGGCAGTATCTTACCTCTCAAACACAAGCTCTAATGGGTTATTTGTTTCGAATAAGTAAAACTGACTCAAAAAAATACTTGCCGAGAAGACGAATTGATAGCAAAATGTCTTTCACAAAAATGATGTGAAATGACAGTTAATGTAGTTTTGCATATGAAAACTAATAATCTTTGTCTCAACTAGTTCAAAATTTAAGCTAATATAAGGATTATGATTTCACTAATTACGATACATAATACTAATTTGATCAGCAATAGTTAATTAAGAGATAAACAATGAAAAGAAATGGAGTAAATGTATCTGACACTAAGTCTCTGCAAATACGTGGTAGAACCAAGCAATGGAACAACGATCAAGTCACCATAAGCACCATCGTGGCTTGAGCCTTACAAATTATGAAGCTACCATGGTTTCTGAAGAACTAAACACTGCTAGTGCTTTTTTTGTTGGAATCTCGGTCTTGTCCAATTCTATTATTTTGTCTTGACTTTATTGCCTCTGGTACATCCATTTGTATCGTCTTTTAACTACTAAGTACTTTTAGTACTTTTGACTCATCTCTACGTAATGTCCAATAGTTGTTACCGGTATTGTAATGCCAAAAACAACAGAAATTTGTCCATGTAACGCGTTTTGGGTTTTCATGTGTATGGTAGTATATCTTGCCGATTGTTCAACCCTGAATATTTTAATTGTGACCCAGGTTCATCCTTATAAAAGATGTACTGTTTTGGTTTAAAAAAATAAATTACCTTGGCATTATTGCCATCGATTGCATGAAAAATCAAGTCATCATACACACCTTTTGTTTACATGAATGCATGCACAAATGACCTGCAAAACCACAGCTTACCATCTTGATTCCTGTTCGAGGGAGATGTGGACAAATAATGCACCCAGTTAGATTTGAAATATTGTATACAATAAAAAGAAACTAGCAGATATTCAACAACACAAGAGGTTGTTTCGCACAACAGGGACAAGATTGACATAGATATTTGAAAGTCATTCAAATAGAGTCCAATAATAAATTTTATCGACATTGGTAGCTACCTTGGATTGAATACGATCTGCCACACAGAAGGGGGTCATCCAAGGACTGTTGTACTCAAGTTTGTTTCCAACTGAATGGTTTCAGAGAATATAGTCCAATGTTAAACTGTATGCTAGCAGCCATCTTGAACTAGAAACGGACCTGCTGGATACTTTTTGGAGCACCATCTTAGAACCAATGTGATTAAGTATGGTTCTCTTCAAACTAGTAGTTTCTTAGAAAACCTTTCAATGTGTTTTCCAAAGGGTCCAATGTTAAACAATGTTCCTGCTTGCGGTCATTTTGGATGACGTAAAGAACTGCCGGATATCTGTTTTGTTAAGGACCACATTTGGACCAGTGTGACTTAGTGTATCTTTGGACCATTGTTTCGTTATAATTGAACGGAGTTTTTCCGAAGACGATTTTTTATTCTAAGTGCTTTGTATAACCACCGAGGGCATCATTCTGTCAATTCCTAACAGTAATAATGATCGTTATCGACACTTATAATGCCAAAAAAAGATTCTTATTTTGATTAATTTTTTGAATAAATGTTACCTTTTGGAATTTAAGCAACAAAGTCTGTTCTTCATTCCTTAAACTTACAATCATTGTTCTCAGTTCTATGACAATGTTTGTTTACAAATCTTTTATGAGCAAAAGTTTAAAGATATATAGCAGTGTTTCAGACGACCAAAATGCCTTTGTCAAGTGTGTGCTACTAATATCTTCACTCGAAGGTGTCAAAAATCAAAAGATATAAAAATTAAAACAAATATGTCAACGAGGATAAAATTTCAATTCTAAATTGAAATTAATCTTTTTAATGATTTGTTGTTGCTTAGAAATAAGTTGAAAAAGTATTTATGACGTGTCTCGACACAAGAGGGTATATAAAGAAAATACTGAAATTATTGTGAATTTTATCAGATAACATTTTTGACAATTTGTGTCTCTTAGGTGCAAGTAGAATAAAAACGTTTGGAAGACTAGAGATATAAATTTATCATATATTTACTCAGTAATACATAAGTTTTTAATATATGATACAGAAAGTGATGTCTATCCTATATCAACATTGGTGACGTTATCCCCGTATTTCATACTCTGTATCGCATGGCAAAAACTGTATCGCACCCCTATTCGGCCCATGACGTTGTCAATTAGAAAACCTCGTGAAACATCCATTTCAGAGAAATGCAGACGACAGTGGCATCTGTGAATTTAGGAACTCGGTGCAAAAGGGATAGAGTTTACTGAACACGTTCTGTGTTAAATAGATCTAATGATTGCGTGATATTAAACCAAAAGTTGTGGTAAAAAAAATCACCTAAATGTTCATACAACAATTACACAATACGCCATTTTTTTTTTAATCTTGAAAGCAAGCAAACGATTCTAAGATTTTAATGCTCAGACAGAGAAAAAATATCCGAAAGCTTTTAAAATCATAACTCCTTATCTTCTTATGATGAAGGTACACTTTTGGATCAAAACAATTTTAGTTTACATAACGACAGTTTTCGAAAAATTCTTGTATGGCATTTTTAATGAACTATATTTTAAAAGTTTCAGAATTTTTTTTATTTATTTTCTTCTATTCGGCCTTTGTGTGCATAACCTTTATGTTATTGAGATTTAAACATAGAGAAGAAAGGTTATTTCGGTAATTCTTTATGACTGAATCAAAAGAAAACATATTCGACACAAAAACACATATAAAAACGTCATTTTGTCCAAATAAATCCATAAAGAAATGACTTCAACAGCTTCAATTTTATAAAGTACATAATAAGAAATCTGTACATTCTGAATACGTTTATCCATAGATTTAATTTGTAAATATCAATATCTAGGTAAGCAAAGACTAATGGATTGGTCATACAGTGCCATCTCTCTTTGTTGCAAATAAAAAAATCAAGGGCCTTTTTCAGTTGCTGAAATATATGATAAAGCGTATATTACATGTCAAAATTTGTATCAGACACCGTATCAAATCTCGACCAAATATCACCCCCAAAGGCATTCGGCCCTCTGTGTGATATTGGATTCTCGGGCTGATACGCATGGCATGGTGACTTCAGATGAAGAACAACAATAAAAGCGTTGTTCCATTGCTTGTTTTTCCCATGTATTTGTAGAGAAAAAAGGGAAAAAACAAATGGATTTAAAAATACCGCTAAACTCAGTGACAAATAGATCACTGTGTGATAGAGATATATAGTTTCTACAACAAAATTTAGTTGAAGATGTAGTTGATTATGATTTTTTTTTCACTTCCGAGTTAAATTAGTTTTGCAAATACTTGAAAAAACGAGGCTTGTCGATCTTTTAACATGTGAACATTAATTAACTAAATGTAAGAACTGTTTCCCTGATGACATAACATAAAACACTGATGATTACGTTCCGAATAGATTTACAGAGATATTGCATTTGAGTTGTTTTCTCTCAGATTATTACATCGATTTTGCGTTCACTTGGTTAAATTTGCTAGAAATTAGACAAACTATCAATAACAATACATTGTAAGCGCTTGCAATACTAGATTGGGGTGAGAACACACGTGGTAACAGTTTTAACCGATACTTGTCATACAACTTGAACATTCCATGGTGATTTGAAAAAAGGACTTAATTTCGTTTGATTTGTTTGGTTGCCATGGCAGCCGGCGTCTTTTGAAAAAAAAAAGTAAAGTTTTGCTTATTTTTTAAACTTAGAATCCGTCTTTTGAGAAATGCAAAAATTTTAGGGGATCGTGATAGCAAAGATTGTTACCATAACACCAAACAAGGGCTGTAAAGTGATTTAACAACACGAAGCTTGAATATCATTAAAACTGTTATTTTGATATAAAAATTCAAGGTCAAAGATATGAATTAAAGACAGACATAGTTGTAATTTATATTATGTCGACAGACATTACATTTAAATCCTTTTGGTAGTTGTTTTACTTGGTTTTATTTTATTTATTTTTTTTTTTTGTTCTTTTTTTTTCATAAATGCCGTTTAACTGTTGGCCATTTGTATACAATGTCTTATGTAGACACCACTACAGACTGTCTGGTCATTACTCCCCCTTAGAGATGCACTTAGCTTTACATATCCATTATGTACTAACCAACATTTCCGCTATATCCCCCAACTGTCAGTCTGTAATTCGTTGTCTCGTCTTGTACACGGAAATTGGAGTAAACAGCATAACCCTTTTTACCATTTTTAGAATAAGTCATATCCACTCTGAGTTTATAACGTTGTCCCCGATCAGTTAATCGGTTTAAACGTTCGTTTCCTGTTAATGTAAAAAATAAAAGATTCGGTTTTTAAATTTTATTTGGAGTAAAATTTTATGAGGAAAAACTCATATACTAGACAAAGATAAAATTTAAAACTCAGGTAAATATTTTACGAAAGGATATGGAGTAAATGAACATGAGACAATAAAACATATGTTAACTAAAACTGCAATAATTCTAATGAGCTGTATGGCCATTTCGGAAATTAATTCCTCATCAGCAGCACTAGAACCAAAACAAAGGAAATCCATAATTTCAAAAATGTTTAAAATGCATAAAATCAAAGGAAATCCGAATAATCAGTATTATCAAATATAGGTAAGGACAAAACTACGATGGACAGAGTTAATCTTTCTTGCATTTTCTTGAATTGGTGGACACGTGTTAATGTTTTGATAGAAAGCAAATATTAAGTTTGCTACTTGAATGTCTTTTCTCAAAAAAAGGCAGTAGAATACCGAAGGAACAGAGAACAAGATTAAATAAATCATAGTCCAAAGACAAGGAAATAGCAAGAACACCAGAGGACGGAACACCAAAGACGATACACAACCACAAAACACAAACACTACAAATACATTTAGAAAAACTGAAACACTAACAGTGTGAACTCTCAAAGAGTGACAAAAGTGACACTAAAACGATTTTCAAATAAGACGCTTATCATTTTCGAAAGAAAGTTATTGCAATAACAATGACCAGTCTATTTAGATCAGTAAAACTGCTGTTTATTCATGGCATACTTTATTTCTGTAAAATGTGTAAGATCCAATTCTGTGTCCTGTCGCAAATCTATGTCTGTCTGCAAATCTGTGTCCAAAACTGACGTCAAAGATACCCCAAATATGTTACCGTTCTTTTTCAAACTAATCTGTGTCCTTATCCCGCAAATCTGTTTCCTTCTTATAAACCTATGTCCTTCATCTTCCGTCAGCTTTGAAAGTAAATACTATTTGCATATTTGCGTAAAATATTTTCAAAATTAAACAAAGTGCAAAGATTACATAACTTTATGAAATTTTCAGTATTGAAACACAGTTGTTTAATCTTTTTTAATGTAAAATAAAATTTATTTTAAAATCGAAGGATTATATTTACGAAGAAATATTATGAAAAATGTGGTAATAAAATGTTGAAAGATAACATGTAAATCTTGAAAACCTCGTAAAATATTGTGATACATGGGCTATTTTCTCTTAATTTCAATTTCATTTCAGCCCATGAAATTTCAAATTGTAAAATGTTGTGAAAATTGTCACCCCACTTTCCATAGAAATTCCATAGATTGTTTACCATAATGTTACTATATAACAAAGTCAAGGGGAATTTAATGGGGACGAGAGGGGTTTAATTATCAGACTAACATTTTTCATATTTTCCCAAAAAATAATAGTAAATCATAACAGCCACAAAACAAGTTACACAATTTTAATGATTAACAGCAAACAGCGTTTTTCCCTAAACTGTTAACACAAAGGAAACATTTAACAGTATGCTCCAAAAACAGTAAGCAACTAATTTACTTCCTCAAAAAATATTTAACAACCAGCTGAAAATGTCCAAAACACATTATCAGAAAAAGGTCTTGCTCCCGGACACAGATTTGCATGTAGTGACGTCATTGGATATACTTTGAAAACTTGGGTATTGTGACGTAAATATTGGACACAGATTAGCGAAAGGACACAGATTTGAGTCCTACAAATATGTGACCAATCGATAAGAAATTGTTAGTGAATGTTTTGCCCTCCTTTGCATAATCGTAAACCTTGTAATACGATAATGTGCAATAATTCAGGTGAAGATTTAAAATTTTGACAACTTATATCTCTACAATGGAACTGGCAAATCAACATTTTGGAGGCAAAAATTCAAAACATATGAATTATGTTTAACAACAAGTCATGTGATTCGTACAAATGACAAAAATATAAGCCAAAATGAAAATATTTTGCACGAAGTAGACACTTCATGGTTCTGCATTTCTTTCTACTTTATACATATTAAATGTAATTTTTTATGTGATAGATTTTTAGAAGTCCTGAACAATCGTCTTTCTGATACTCCCGGAACTAGCATTGGCACCAAAAAAATAAAAATTTAAAATGCATTATGCCAAAACTGCAGACGAGTTTTATTTTGCAAGTGTTAAAAATAAAATTCTGCAGAATAACTATGGGAATCTTTTTGACATTTACATAGAATTTAAGGATGTAGTAAGGTGAGTTTTTGAAATTTGCAAAAGTCATTCGGATTTCTCTGGTTTTATCCAGTATTACTATGTAAAATATTATTCCCCATTACAGCAATTTTTCAATTTATCAAAGTCTTCAGAAGCTTATTTTAAGTCAGCAAGCAAGATTTTATTAGATTGTAGATTTTCCTTCCATGTGATACAAATCAATAATGTATCCATGCTGAAGGAAGGTAAAAGTCCAAGAGAGCCTTTCCCGCCATTTTTTTTAATGTGAAATATCTTGAAAACATAGCCCATAACCTATCAATATTTCTAGCTGAATTTATTCCTTTCACAATCCTCTTTCTATTTAGGTTATCAATTTAAAATCGTAAATTTATTTAATTTCACCTTACAACATCCTTAAAACACATATTTAGAAAAGAAGAATCGCTTGTTCTACTAAGCATGCTCTAGGCATGTTGTCTAAAAACTAGGGGTTTTAAGGGAGTATGAGTGTACGATTTCAGAAGCATTTGATATTCTCGGGTTGTATCCATTCAAGTAGGGTTATATATTTTTGCATATGCATTATATTTTCTTGTTTATAGTTCACTTTGAAATGAATAAAATAGGCAATGTTCAAAATTTTAGCAACTTCCAATTACATTTTCATATATCTAAAGGCGTATAAAAAGCTAATAGAAAATGAAGGAAAACTCTAGAGAGAACTGTTTCCCGCCAAAATTTTGACGTCTTATATATCAAAAATTCCTACATGAATTTTCAAAATTTTTGCTCATGTTGTTCTATTAGCAAAGCTTTTCAAAACAAATGGTCACAATTTTCATTCTAATTACAAATTTTCTGACACTCGTACTCACTTAATCTCGCCTTGAGGCTATTTGACATGAATTTTAATATGATGACTAATAAAAGAATGTTTTGATGAAGTCGAAATGTCAGTCAAACATTTTTTTTTCACTTCAATCCAGAGAACGGCTAGGTTATATGCTTTCTCGTCATTAACCGAACAACGAATTTCGTGATCAGATTTGAAGGTGTTTTTGGAGTCTAATCATAAACTTCAAAGTCTTGCACCTTTAAGAAACAACAATGACATCAAACACTGGTGAATATATAAAGTGTTATCAAACTTCATCCTTCTGTTGCAGAGATAGAGGTGGAAAGATGTACTGAGGGACATCCAAACGAAAGGACAGATGCATTGAGTACCAAAATATAGCACCAACGCTCAAAAAAGCGGAAGGAAAATTTGACGATTAAAAAATGAAAATAAGTATCAAGTCAATATTCAATTCATCAGTAAGAACCAAAAGATCCGATCAGGGCTTGGAAAATGTATAAAAACATAAATTAGAGTCTTAATATTTTACTTTGTGTTCTTGCACACTTTTAAAGTATCTATTACAATATATTTATATATTAAGTTAGTTTCAACAAAGTTGTAACAGTCTAAAGATAATTGAAAGGTTCTATTTCTTCTCAGTATGTGAAACTCTTGAAATGTTTGATTGGATTTTAAAATATTTATTTATCTTTGATTTGAATTTTTTCACCTTCTTTGCAACATTCATTAAAATATTTTTTTATAAAATACCGAGCCAAAATTCTTTTCCTGGATCACCAAAGCCATTCTTGTATTCATTCCATGTCCTGTAAAAGTTAACTGCACCATCAAATCGTCTTTGAAAAACCTGTAAATATTTACACAATAGTAAATAATATTGAAGGCAATATAACAATATTTGGACTGCCCAAGGGTTGTTATATGGACCAGGAAAGCTGATATGACCCGAGCAGAAGGCGAGGGTCAAATCAGTTTTCTGTCCACATCATAATCTGAGGGCAGCCCAAATATTGTGATATTACCTTATGTTACTAACTATAATTTATTTTTCTTCTGTTTGTTTCGTTCTCGTCATTTACATGGTTTCTCTGTATGTGACCTTTATATTTTGAAGTAGTCTTGATTTTTTGGTTGTTGCTTCTGTTTTCATATGGCATTTTGTTCAAAGTTGGACAATCAAGCATAATAAATTTGACACCATTTCGTGTGAGCATTTATGCAACACTCAAATCAGCATAAGACTACATAAATTGGTTTCAGTTTCGTTTTATTTTTTGTTTAATGTCGAATAACTTCAAATTGGTCATGTTTTTTAAGCTGTAATAGTCTAGCACGCTGATAATGAAATCAAACTTGCTTACTGTTATTGCAAGTAAATTAGGCATAACTAACACAAATCTTAATCAGAAAAAAAACTTCATAATTAGCACTGAAGGGATAAGGAGTAAATGCACAATACATGCTAAGACAAAGAAACGGAACCACGCTTTTGTTGTTTTTTTTTGCATCTTTACGTCACCATAAACCTAGAATCACTCAATTTTGTTAAATAAATCAATGAAATATCCATTGTGATTAGAAGACGGTAGGAAGGAGTCAAATCCCGGTATCCCATGAAAATAACTTTAACATCCCGAATTTGAAAGAAGGTATTTTCTAAATCTCGAATCCCGAAAAATAACAATGCAAATCCAGAAATCTAAATAAGGGTTTCATGGCAACTCTTTCATAATAAAACGGCAGACACAGTTGTCCAATTAATAGTACTTTTAGCCCGGCATATCAAGAAAAAGCAACTTACTGTCCAACCTCCACCGTCTACTTCCATTTCACAGTAAGTTTTGAATCCATCCTTTTTCTCAGGGAAAATGTGATACACCCCACTCTTACTTCCTTTTGGAAGATCTTCACAATCCGTTGGTTTCTCTGAACCAATAAAGGAGTATATTATTTTCAAATCTATAATTGTTTTTCTTTTTTTTTCAAGCTGTTCTTTTTCTAAGTGCAAATAACTTGATTACTGAACTTTTTATACCCCCACTTGAAAAGTGGGGGTATATAGTAATTGGGTTGTCCGTCCGTCCTTCCGTCTGTCCGTAACACGTTACTCCTCCTAAAACACAAAATAAATTTTCATGAAACTTAACATAGTCTTTGTGAAATAATGGAGATGTGCACCTTCTACTTTGGAATTGAGTTTTTTGGTTCCCATTTTAAAACATAATACATTGAAATCGGTTACCCATCTCTCATTCGCTACTCCTCCTGAACCATTGAATAGATTTTCATGAAAGTTTAACAAAGTCTTTGTTACATAATGTAGATATGCACCTACTATTTCATGTATTACTTGATTGATTTTTGTTTCTGGTATCAGTTGGAGGGTCGGATGTATATATTATATTATACATATTGGTATATGTTGTATTATGGTCGTAAAAAGTCCCAGTTGATGTATCATTTGAAGGTTTAGAATTATTGACTGCTTGGCATCCTTATAAGCTGAAATCTTGCTGGCTGAACGTCGCACTCTTTCTAATTAAGGAATAATTCATGACAGGTATATTAATTGTCATTTAACCATTGGCTGGGCCATTATATTAAAATTTAACCACGAGCGTTAGCGAGGGGTTAAATGTTTGAATATAAAGAACAAGCCCATGGTTAAATGACAATAATCATATACCTACCATGAATTATTTCGATTCTTATATTACAGAAAATGGAATTTTCCATTCTGAAGCGACCTTAAGCGTATTTCGCGTCTTCGTTGCTGTGCGTGTCTATGACATAACGATATTCAATCTAACCTTTTCACACAGACGCAAGTTCAAAATCCAAATCGAGAGCAAAACAATGCAGATTTTCGTGTCTGAATGGTATGATTTAAGGAGGTAGACCTAGGTTAAGGGACATAACTCTTAAATATCATGTGTATGTTTGCTTAGACCGTTTACATAAGTATATTCTAAGCTTCTAAGTAACATAGTTGATTTTAATTCTTCTTCTTCCGAATACTGCCCGCATTCAACAAACTGAATATTCTGGCAGATTGCGCATATCAATAATAAAAACAGGATAAAAACATCTGGTTTAAGTCTAGTTGTCCATTTTTGTCACTTGAGAATTGAAGATCTCGAGTGACTTGGCCTTGGCGATATCAGGTGGTAGCTTGTTCCAGTCCCTAGTTGTATTTGGAAAGAATGACCATTTCCTGCAATCTTTGGTTGCTGTTTTTAGTGAGTAGGCATGATTTTCCATGTGCCTAGATCTTCTTATAGGCTGTTCTAGATATTTATTTTTGTCGATTGCCACTTCCCCATTGACAATTTTGTAGAACATTATAAGTATAGCTTCTTTCCGTCTTTGTTGGAGGCTCTTCCATCCTAATTCTTCAATCATATCAGTGACACTTGTACGTTTGCTGTGGCGGTTGGTGACACATCTCGCTGCTTTTCTTTGAATCTTTTCCACTTTATCTATTTGATTTTGATGGTATGGGTCCCATACTGTTGTTGCATATTCTAACTGGGGTCTAATGAGGGACTTGTAAGCCTGTTCTTTGATGTTTCTTGATTTTATGTTCAGGTTTCGATGTAGAAATCCCAAGCTTCGGCTTGCCTTGTTAGTGATGTTATTGATATGTTCTCCCCAGTCCTGGTCACTTGTGATGGTACATCCTAAATATTTTGTTGATGTTTCATATTTCAGAGTATGACCATGTAGCTTGTATTCATGTTTAATTGGCCTCCTTTTTTTGCTAACTGTTAAGACTGTACACTTGACTGGATGAAATTCAATTTTCCATTTTTTCTCCCATGTTGCAAGTTTGTCCAGATCTGATTGCAGTTTGTGACAGTCATTCTTTGATGAGATTGTCAGGTAAACTACAGTGTCATCAGCAAAGAGTCTTACGGTTGAATGAAGATTTTCTGGAAGATCGTTAATGTAGAATAGAAATAAGCTAGGGCCAAGTACTGATCCTTGTGGCACTCCCTAACTTACTTTTTCTTTTTCACATAAATGCTTAAAAAGCATCAATGAAACCGCCTGTTTCAAACGTCTTACTGATTTAAAGGGTTATCTCCTTTAACCTAGGTCTACTACCTTAAGTAAAAAATGTTCTAAACCGTTATTTCTTTATAGACTAACACGAACAAATAAGATTGGTTGTTTTACACCCCCTTCATTATTATTCCAATACCATTTACGCATGTACAAAGTATTATGTTATTCAGTATTATACTGGTTTACAATTAACAAGGGCCATATTAGAATTAATCAATTAACTAATTTTTTACTTGGTTAACTTGTCCTGATATAGATAAAGACATTTAGATTACATTGACGATAAGTACAGTCAAACTTGCTTTAGCGATCACTTTGAAAAAAAATTGTACCTTTTGGAGAATATTTAATATTGAATTCACCTGATTTAATTGGCCACCTTTATAAAACCCGTCGGGGTTATCAAGTTTGCATAAAACGTAGCAGCGATAAGGTACATGTATGACCTCTCAAGTGAATAGAATTCAACCTTAAAACATAAGCTTATTCATCACTAAACATAGGTATTTCTCATAGAGGTCTATACCTCTCGATATTGGATACTCATGGTTCAAGATAAAGTTGCAATTCGACTTACATCTCGAATTTGACTAACATTGTTATCTTAGTAATTAAATTCACGACAAAAATGACGACCTTAATTTCAAAATTATACATTTCCTAAGCTAGGCCATCATAAATTAATTCTACGTTTAACGTCACTTGCGCGCGTAGGTTTTGGAATTTCTTGAAAATAAAAAAAAGCAAAAATTTAGTAATATCCACAAATTTTCGGATTGAGGTTGCGACCCGTCACTGATTGGGCAGTCGGGTCTGGAACTAATGAAAGACTTGCAATGGAAGGTTTTATGTCGGTCAAGAATTCAAAATAAAAGTGCGAAATATGTACTAAAGTATATTTATGAACTAAAATTTGTAAAACATAATTTTAAATGTTTTGTTTGAAATTTTTTTCTCCTCCCTCCCTCGTAGCTTTTGACGTAGAATTAATTTAGTACGGCCTAACATGAAAAGTAATATTTCAAGTTTTTCTGCTAACGGAGTGTATTTTTACAGTTGATTCGTCTATCCGCCTAATTAATAAAGGCTTCAAACAAATTCTGTCTCGCATGATCCTTAAAAAGTTCTTGGATAGATACCAGTCCCTTCTGGAAAATTTGAAGTTTCTGTCCGAACTGTGATTCAAGATTCATTTTATATTACTACTTGGATGATAATTTCTTTTTAAGTGTCATAGCAATTGATGTTGTGTTGCTATCGTAAGCTATGGCAAGTTATCGCGTGCCATAAAAACGGTTTAACCGACAAAATGGCTGAGAGTGAAGACCATTAGGGCTGACAATTTTCTGGCGGGTTGTACGTACTTTATTTTTCTGCCCTTGTCTGACAATTATGTTTGGGATAATTGATAATATGTAAATAGGTGTAACCTATGAGGGGGGCGTAGCAGTAATATACAACGATGAACCTTTAAAAGAAGGTTAAAAAAAGTAAAAACATAAGTTTTCTGGTTCTTGGAAGGTCCATAAACCCTGTCAAAAATAAGTGGATTAGAACCAAGTTCGAAAGACGAAATTCATCGGTAAATTCGAAGAGGTAGACTCACACAAAAATGTTAAATCAATACCTGCAAAAATTGGTTTAGAAAAAGAGGTGCGGCTGGAAAACTAATGCTTTTTAAAATATTTTATTTGTATGTTTTTATACTATAGGGAAACGGGACAGATAAAGGGGAAAACCGGTTTAACCCTACCTCTGTCTTTTGCTAGTGCTGGTACCAAGTCTGGCTGTCCCGACTTCCTATCGCTGTCTACGTTTGACTTATAAGTGGTTTTCCTGTGTAGTTCCTTGGCAAATATAAATTTCAGCCATTGTAGTGTTTCTTGTTATCCATATTTTAACATTAAAAAAATCCTCTAAGTCCAAACCCATAATTTGTCATTTACATAAATGATATGTCTCATTGCTTAAACTCAATCACAAACTTAGCTGCGGAACCGTAGCTCTTATGGTCCTTGTGCTGATTTTTTTTTTATAGTTGCGGACCATATAGTTAGCGACCTTTTTTCAAACCCTTGTGAGACAACAACTTTAGAATGCTGCAGCAGTCTTGGGATATTGGGATATTTTAAAAATAGAAAATGTACAAAAGCGAGCTACCAAACAAATCCCGTCACTTAAAAATATGAATTACAAACAAAGGCTCTTAAAATGCTAACACCAACATATAGCAGTGCTGGAGGGGACATAATTGAGGTTTTCAAAATATTTACCTAGATTTATGACAATCAGGCCACACGTGGAATGTTCGAATTGAATAAGGTCAAGCACAAGAGGTCACTCAAAAAAGTTATAATGATTAAAAAAAAACATGCAAGTTAAACGTCCGCAAGTACTCCATCACAAATAGGGTAGTTGATAATGATATGTTAAATAGCCTGCCAGAACATGTAGTATCTGCAAAAACAGTCAAGGAATTTTGAATAGGCTTACACAACCACTGGAAACATCAAGACGCCAAATACAATTTTACAATGGAAAAGACCAAAATCCGGACGTCGCATAAATTCGCCTACATGTACTAACATAACAGGTAGATGTGTAACAACTGTCTGATGCATATGCATTGTGTCACATTTTTGAATGTCTTTGTGTCATTGATGCAGAATCATCCAAAACTAAAGTCGAGTTTATAGATTTTATCGGCACTTTCAAATTTCTGCATGAGTAAGAATGTTTTTTTCTGTTCATGGAATGCGATACAGCTGAAATGAAAAAGTGTCCAAAACATCAGAAGTGTATGATGAAGCATCATTCATATCCATGAGCCCATAATTAATAATGTATGATGGTGTTTGGTCATTAAACCATTTGTCAATTTAAAATCATTTGGATTTTTTTATTTACGGATTATACCAAATCCTGATCACCGCCACCAAAGGGACCTGGAAACCCGGTAAAAACTCATTATCACTTACAAATTTAATAAACTATATAGATCCTCCTAAAATCTGATAACCAATGGCTATAATTGAAAATAAATATTTTAGATCGTGGTAAAGCTTTTTCTATTTGAAAACTATCAATCATAGTGCCATTTCCCCCAACTTAACCAAATATTGATTTATTGATAGTAGGTAATCAGTCAGATCGAACATCTCAATGATGCTTGGGGTTGGGGTCTTCAAGAAAAATTATGTTTTCATTGCTTTGATGCGATTCGTGCTGGTACTGTTCAGAAATATAATACAATTGTTCAAATACAAATATCTTTTACCACTTAGGGACCGACCATTTAACCTGAAGGGGGGTATGGTTTTTTTTTCAGTACAGGAATTTTTTTTGCGCTTCGCGCGACACAAATTTATTTATTTTTTTTTTCACGCGTATAAACAAAATATCTTTTTTCAAAATTAACATTATTTTTTGGGGCAGAAAGCCTCCGTCAGAATTTTTTTTTCATCATTTTGGCAGCCAAAATATTTTTTTCACATAAAATCGGCTCCAGATTATTTTTTTAGAAAAAAAACTATAGCCCCCCTCCCTTTTCAAGTTAAATGGTCGGGTCCTTAAGGTACAAAATCAGAAGACTTTACGCGTACATACTAAAATAAACAAATGACGCTGAAACTTGCATATTTCTTGAAAAAAAAATATAAGACTCAACTTCTGGATTAAAATTTTCTCACATACTTGACAAGTTTCGATGAAAGGTTTTTGAATTCCGAAAAACATATCAACGAAAGATTCGGAGTCAATTTGGTTTGCCTGTTTACGCTCAAATATATTTACTGAATATTTTATGGATTTTTTTTCCTTCTTGGTGTTAAGAAACCCGTATTTTTGTATGAAATTTAGTAAAGTAATATCTGCTATTTAGACGGACTTTAGAGATCATTTAACTTTTGCAATCTATTAGCAGTAAGATATCAATGGAAATAAAATCAAAATGACGTCATTACTAACATAGCAAAAATTTACGTCACAAATGAAATCTGATGTGTCATTTCTGGTCCGCGTCAAAACTGGTCACTGGACGATATATTAGTATTTAAATATAACGTGAAATATTTTAATTCCTATTTAAATTGTATCAATAAAGTAACAACTCTTCCAAGAATTATTCTGTGGATTTTATTTAAACAAATTCCATTTTAGGCACAGACCATTTGATTTTCCGGGGGCCTGTTATTTTTACCCGAGCCTGGAATTGTTTTCGCCCACTCTGTTTCGCCAGATTATTTCTTTCCTACTATGCTAGAAAATTATGTTGAGTCACGCTTTTTTTCTACTGATTGGATCGGATCAGGGCCAGGTTATTTTTTTCAACCCAGATGCAGGTCAGATAATTTTTTGGGGGAAAAATGGGGGCCAGACATTTTTTTCTAGACAAATACCCCCACCCGAAAATCAAATGGTCCGTGCCTTAAAAATAAATGCACAGGTAAATTTTACTTGTGGAAATACATTTGAGTACTGGTAGGTCATTTACCAATGCACCAATTAAAGATAAGGATTTATTGCCTTCCTGAGTGAGGGAATTTCTTGAGATTTTGTCAGCTTTTTGTCCTCTGAAATACGAAGTGATGAAAACGTGAAAAACGTTATTTTCAGAAGATCTATCTTTGTTATTTCCTGCAAAAAACTTACGCAATTTGCTTATGAATATTGAATTATCTAGGAATAAAAGTACCACAGTTCGCGAACACGTAAACATGTGAACATCGCGCCGTCTATGATGCTGAAATTACTATGGTTGCTATGGAAAACGAGATCTCGTTTCCCGAGCGCCTTTCCGATGAAATCGGTTACTTTTGAAAGAGAGAACGAAAAATACTTTTTACTACTTTGTTTTCAAAATTTTATAACTCTGTTTATTACAGATGTATCAAATACAATTTCGTAATTCTCCATTTATGTTAGATTTTGCTACATGAGCTCCATGAAGATTCAACTTCCTTCCGTTGCGCGCTACGCGCGCTTAATCCTACAATGCATAACGGAAGTTGAAAGAAAAATAGAAACACGGTATACAGAATATGATGATTAAATTAAACATCTACGCTATGACGTCGTATTTTGTGTTTGAATATCGACATTTATTTTCATTAAAACTGCAACTTCCGGCCATTACTAATGTCACTTACCAAGTTCATATTTTATTGCTGCAAGATCTTTCATGGCTTCGGATAAATCAGTTTCAAGTTTTACAATTTTGGCATCTGTAAAAAATGAATTAATATTATTATATGTTTTTCATAATATTTTTGCTTATTCAAGAAAAGAAACGTGAATTAATCGTTTAACCAAATTTCCAAAACTTTACTCGACATTCAACTTTTAGGAGAAAATCCTTCCAAGAAATGTTCAAAACTTACAGTTTCAAAAATAATTTTTAAAGCCTATATGATATACCGGAACGATAACTTTCGCACTCTTTTATGTTCACCAATTATCAAAGCACCAAAATAGACATGGGCTGAAAGGGAGCTAAAGGAGGACACTAAAACAGAAGCAAAAATTTGAAATACCGACCATAAGGCTGAAATGCTGCTGAAATTGTCATGTAACGATGTTAGGGTAGATTAACACGAAGTGGAATGTGATATTTTTTTTCACCGAATGTGTCAATCACCCTAACATCTCCATCCAAGGGCAATATGTTTTTATTATACTTAATCCCGAGTTGCCCAAGTGTTAAAAAACCAATCACTAAAACAATAACATTAAAAAATCAATAATACATGTCACATGTTTGTTTTGAATGAAAATCGGTAATTTTCGGTCGGAGCGGGTGTTAATATTCAAGTTTGGCAAACTTTGGGCTCAGCGGGTGTTTATTTTAGACATTAACGCACGTTGCTAATATTATCACACGTTTCTAGTGATTGGCGGGGCAAATGAAAGAGTAGCAAACATTAACAAATGCGGCTTGTCCAATTAAATTAATGAACAATAAATGAAATTTGCAAAAAGTATAATTTAAGTTAAATACTCAGTCGTAGGTAACACTGGAAATTTGGTGCTTTTAAAACTAATGCAAGTCAGATCCATAAAACAAGATAATATTTACCCATTCTAGAAATCCTTTAAAATAGATGAATATCGACAAAGACTGTCATGCATCAACGTCAAAATTCATTGTGCATTCATTAAAAATTGAGTCCTTTTTGAAACTATAAATTACAAGGATTTCAAGAATTATAAAAATTTTGGTAAATACGCAGAAGCTGTCTGGATAAATCACCCTAGCTACTATAACATGCCCTTGGAGTTTCACTTCAAATTATATGTAAAAGACCTTTTAACAAAACAAATAACTGCCTCTCCATATTGTGATCTAAGATGTTTTATTTAATGTAACAATGTCAGCCAGGAGCTCACAGTCATGTCAAAGGAGGCATCAGACACTGGCATAGCTCTGTGGTACAGAACATATCACAAGGGTTAGAAATACCAGGGGCCTGTATATTTTAATTGTTCTGATCAAAAACTTTCAGGTGTTTAAAGATCAAATTCAAAGGGTTTCTACTCAAAGCAGAACAAACAGTAATGTAATACAAACCAACGACACAAGAAAACTAAAGTTTAACAGGACAAGTAAATTGCATTAGCTAGAGTCATGAGATATGGCAAAATAAGAAAACAGAAAGCAGAAAACATATACACTAGGCATCAAAACCAACGCCAAAATCAGAAATAACATTCACAACTAAATCATTCAAACAATCATATAGACACTTCTATCAGATGCCCTGGAAGGGTATACTTGCCCTTCTTCGTATATCCTTCATCCATCATCCTGTCAGTGAATTAGTCTAAGGAGAGTTATAACCCTGACAGTGAATTAGTCTAGGTAGGTTAATCACCCTGTTAGTGAATTAGACTACGACGGGGGTAAAATTACACTGTCAGTGAATTAGACTACGGCGGGGTAATTACCCTGGCAGTGAATTAGACAAGGGAGGGTAATTACCCAATCAATTAGTCTAGGGAGGGTAGTCAACCTGTCAGAGAATTAGCCTGGAGATGGTAATCACCATGTCAATGAATTAGAGTAGGGATGGTAATCAACCTGTCAGTGAATAAGTCTACGGAGAGTAATCACACTGTCAGTGAATTAGTCCAGGGAGGGTAATCACCCTGTCAGTGAATTAGTCTAGGGAGTGTAATCAACCTGTCTGTGAATTAGTCTAGGGAGGGTAATCACCCGGTGAGTTAATAAGTCTTGGGAGAGTAACCAACCTCTCAGTGAATTTGTCATGGGAGGGTAATCACCCTGTTATTGAATAAGTCTGTGGAGGGTAATCACTTTGTCAGTGAACTAGTCTAGAGAGGGTAATTACCCTGTCAGTGAATAAGTCTGCGGAAGGTAATCATCCTGTCAGTGAATTAGTGTAGGGAGGGTAATCAACCTGTAAGTGAATAAGTCTAGGGAGAGTAATCACTCTGTCAGTGAATTAGTCTAGGGTAGGTAACCACCTTGTCAGTGAATTAGTTAAGGGAGGGTAATCAACCTGTCAGTGAAATAGTCTGGGAGGGTAATCACCCTGTCAGTGAATTGGTCTAGGGAGGGTAATCACCCTGTCAGTGAATTAGTCTAGGGAGAGTAAAGTAAAAATAGGTTTTGTCAGAATGTGTCATTGAGCTGAAAATGTCAGTTATAATTTGTAACACCAATATTCATTATATTTCAATGCTGTTGTGGTAACACCGATGGAATTCTTAAAGAGACAAAAGTAAAATGGAGATAAAGAAACTAGATTTGCAAATGCAAGCAATAGCCGATGTCACCCCAAATAACCATTTCGATGATTCAATCTAATTTACAGATCAAAATTTACCTAGAAATCAATTTCCGTTGAAATTGAACAAAATTGAAATTTTGACGTTTGTTGGCTGCCGTCTTGGAAATGGCACCCTTGTTGAACATTTTAACCTTTTGGACAAACAACAGACGATGAAGCAACTGTATACAAGAACCAAAGTTCAGACACTTTTAAAAAAATAATTGAACAGACGAAGTAGAAAACTAAAGAAAAATAAAATAACAACATGTCACTCCAACATCGTCTGGGGCGACAAAGAAAATGTTATATCCCTTTCCTCACAGTAAATGTGAAGATCCTCATCTTTTAATGTTGTATTGGAGTATAGAATGCCGAACTTACAGTGAATGGGGGAAATATCAAAATTACCGAACAGAGTGGTCAAGAGCCGAAGTCCATGAGACAAAAAGACAAATCAGGTTGAAACCACCGGCGAAATTGTCGACCGCAATGGTCCTGACT
The DNA here is from genome assembly GCA_002080025.1 of Modiolus philippinarum. Classification (NCBI taxonomy): domain Eukaryota; kingdom Metazoa; phylum Mollusca; class Bivalvia; order Mytilida; family Modiolidae; genus Modiolus; species Modiolus philippinarum. The sequence continues at coordinate 23,650 of MJUU01033400.1, read as the reverse complement.
GGGGGTTTTATGGCTAGCCAAGCCCCCCCCCCCCTTCCATTACAGTAGTGTCTAATTTTAGAATGAATTCAAATTCAGATCTTTGAATATTACAATGTATAAAACTAGAAAAACTGTGAACAAAGCTGACTTATATCATATCCCCCGCTGTCCCGTTGGATTCTTAAAAAAATAAATTTTCAAAGAGCTGATGCACAATGGCAATATGTACTGAACATTCTGTGAAAGTTTCAGTGAGTATCTTCAAGTGGTTTAGGAGGAGTTGTCGCCACTAACAAGGTACCCTATGGTGGACAGACGAACGAACGAACGGACGGACGGAAGGACATCATGATAATTATATTCCACAAGCTAAAGCGGGGGTATAAAAGTATAAGAAATTATTTTGAAATTACCTGATTCTAATTTCATCGATTTCAGGATTGCCAGTTCCGTTTTCATTTCCATAGTTTGTAGTTCACTTGTCTTACTTTTGTTAGTCAAGAAAACAATATCTTCTCCAATACCAATGGTTTTAGCCTCTACAATGTAAAACAAATGTTTAGACGATTTATTAAATGGAATTAAATAAGACTGATTTTTTGTCGTGTTGTTTGATTGGAGTTTTTTTTGTACTTCTATGGTATTAAAACATATTTGGGCTGATCATTAAACATATGTTATCGAGATTGATACCTGTAGTTCTAAGCATTTCTTTGTACTCTCTTATTATTAAATTTGCTACAAGCAAATCAGTCAAGATGCACTAATCAGATCTATAAATCCATGTCTTGACCTCATTGCCATGCTGTATTTGTATAATGTTGAATAAAACCTACAAGTATGTCGTATTGTATATTGATTCATCGTACACTTGTTTATATCTAAGATTTAGTTTTTATCTTTTGATCTTATAGGGTCTGTAAGTATCGTTTAATCTCGGAACTTCTGGGTACATTAATTATACCTGGAAGTTGAATTTTGTACAGAAATATATGACGTTTTAAACAAAAATTTTGAACGTCATAACACTTAGACGTCATATATACGCGGGAAACGTTTTTGAATAGCACTTTTATCGTGAATTCTCGAGCGTCACATGACGACACTTACAGACCCTATTCATATATTTACCTAAGTTGTCAATTTCTTTCATGAGAGAAGTCTGTAATTGTGAAAGTATTGATTGACTCCCGTTTCTGTTCTGGCAATCCATTTCTAAAAATACATGCTATATAAAAAGTTATTGTTGAATCACAGTTCAAATAGGCCATATGAGTATTATGTCTTAAATCCAATCCGTTCCCTTAGTTTTTTTTTCTTTTTTTTTTTTTAAACATAAAACTTAATATAAATATATTTTTTCCTATTTCGACAACTTTTGTCTCTTTCTTGCGATAAAATTAAAACATTTCTAAGACCATAAACCGAAGGATGTATAAAGCTGATTCAGATGATAGAGAAAAACAATTACACATTCGATCGAAATAGGGACCCAAAGTCAGTTTCTGAGATGCAGTAAAGAACTCTAGAACTCTACAAACACATTTTCATAGTGTTCTTAGATAAACCCTACCGTTTTTGACCCCTAAATCACATTATTAGTGTACCCATTTTTATTGCAGACGGCACATTTAGATGCATAGCAAGAATTCAACATAGTTTAAGGTCTGTAAGTCTCATCACGTGACACCGAGATTTCACGATGAAAGTTTAATTAAAATAGTTTCTAGCCAAAATATGACGTTGCAGGATTATGCCGTTCAAATTTTTTGCTTGAAACGTCATGTCTTTGGTAAAAATGTAACTTCCGGGTACAAAAATGAACCCGGAATTTCCAAATTGGATGAGACTTACAAACCATATTAAAACAACAGGTGTAATAAGCACAACAAAAATGTGTCTACAGAATCTCATTAAGGAAACTGAATATAAGAATATTGATTGATTGTTTGATTGATTAATGTTTTACGCCAACTTCAGCAATATTTCAGCTATAGAATATAAGAAGAAACGAGACAAAAAGAAGGAGTTTTCCCAAATTCCATCTTGGAGCATGAATTCAAGCTTTTGTTGAAAAAAATGATGAAGCTGCAGTATATTGTGGGATTTTTAACGAAAGTGTCTCTAATATGAAGTTTCGTTTTTCATTTTTACCCAAAATTATTAGGACAATTATAATTATGAGGTTTTGTTATATCAGCGATTTTTTAATAATCCCACAATTTTAAATGTAAACTCACAAGCTGATTAACACTTTACTCTTTCTTACTATTTTTGGGTTATGGGTTTCAAAATAATTTTAATCTAATGCTGCTGATAAAAAGATGCTCCTTGAAACACGTGTACAGAATAACATAATTTTCTCACTCTTTTATGCAATTTCGGATTTTTTTGTATTTTCGATAACAAAACGCATATGCATTCTGAAATCTCCACAACACGTCAATTCAGTGAAGTCATGGTAGCTAGTTAGTCCTCTAAGGGGATATTAAGTTTGCACGCGGTCCTTCCTTCCGTCTTTCCGTCCATTCGTCAGATCTGCATCAGTCCTCTCTTTTTAGCTCACCTGACCCGAAGGCATCCGATGAGTCCGAAGACCAAACAACATGGCTGCCGTTACTAAAACTAGCACACAGGGGCAAATTGCTGTTTTTGCAAATAACTAAAAAACCGTTACAGATATCAAAAATTTGACATAAATTAAAAGTGATCAGCATGACAGCGGAAGAATTTGAAAAAGAGGTTAAGATTCAAATGCAAAAATGTTCAGTATTTCAAGGACTATATTTTAGCCGAGTTGCGACAAAGTTGAACTTATAAATTGATTAATGGAGTCTGGGTGTTCATGTGTCTGGGCGTCAACTGTTGGTTTCTGCATAATATCTTGAGAACCACATGTCATATCTAAACGAAGCTTTGCACAGACATGACTTATGATTAGAGGCGGAACGCTATTGATTTTGAGGTTTTTGCAACAAAGGTCAAGTTCACAATCTGCTTAAAATATTACAAAAATTTTAACATTTTATCTGTTTCCGCACAATATCTCCAGAACCATGTTACACATCCATATGAAACTTGGGATAGAGAGGATGAACTCTAATGATTTTGAGGTTTGTTCAACAAAGGCCAAGGTCATAACTTCTAAAAGTAGAACAAAACATTTTATTAAAATCAGTAAATAAATCCTAAAATCACATGTTTGGTATTATTTGATAACAAAAATTGCCAAAATAGATTTATTGTTCATATAAAAGTACTCTTTATATTACTAGAACATGTTCAATTCATTTGGTAGTTCTAATTATGTACACCAACACCCTTTCTTCGGGTGCCATTAACTTAGAAATTAGATATATTGAAAAGTCAAAATTAAAAAAAAGGGAGGTAATAAATTTGATTTGAAGTATTCAATATTTCATAAAGTCTTCTGTCCAATTAAAATAATATCTAAGATGAAAAAAATACAATGGTGTATTTTGATTTTTTTTTTTGTAAATTTCTTGAAACTCAAAGATTAATTATTGATTTTAGCCATATGAATTGCCTAGATAATAAGAGGAACCCCTGCCCATTTTTTTTTAATCTTTTTTGAATGGTGGTCTGAAATGGGTTGTAATGGATAGTGGAGCTTTCAGTTGCCATGAAAATCTAACAAGAACACTGAATCTTTGAAAAAATATTCTGCTACATATTTCCTTTATAATTTCAGAAATATGTATAAACAAGATTATAAGGGGAACCCATGTTGAATTCTTTTTGAAGGGGTACTTGGAACGTTTTGATTTCAGCAATGTGTATTACCTGGATTATAAGGGGAACCTCTGCCCATTCTTTGTTTCTTTTTCCTTTTTCCCTTTTTTGAGGGGTGGTCTGAAATGGGTTGTAATGGATAGTAAAGCTTTCAATTAACGTGGAAACCACTGAATCTACTAGCCCAATTTGGAACCATATTTGGTGACAACTGTCCGTAGTTGGTCGCCATTGAATAATGTGTCTGGCAAGTCCACATCTATTCCAAGATGGCCGCTAGTGGGGGACATAGCTTAAAATTGGACCCTATGGCGAAAACACATTCAAAGACCTTCTCTGAAACTACTTGGTCAGTTGGAATCACACTTTGTCACAATAGGCCTTTAGTGGTCTTCTTTGAAAAATATGTCTGACAAGTCTGCACCTCATCCAAGATGGCCACCAACGGGGAACATAGTTTAACATTGGACCCTATGGGAAAACACATTCAATTATCTCCTTTGAAACTTCTAGAAAAAATGAGACATTTTAATATTGAGGTAATTTTGGCTGCAGTTTATGTCAGTCATGGACCAGGTGAGTTATACAGGCTCTTGAGAGTCTCTAGTTTCTAAACCATTGAAGGTAATTGATCTATAATATGGTATGCGAGTCCATCTCCACGAGTTTTTATTACATTACTTGAATTGATTGTCTCTTCAGGCAGCATGACAAAGACAAAACAAATAGACAAAAATGAACAAGAACTAAATAAACGTTCAATTAATTTCAAAATAGCATTACAGACATTACCGGTATTAAAATCATCAAATGGCTCTTACCAGCAGACAACAACTGCATCTGGTACGTAAGACTTCTCTTCATTTCTTTCATAAGGCTTGTAAGATCGACTTTTGTTGTTATTGGCCAGCTGTTAGCTTCAGAAGTCAGTAACAAGGAACTGTTTGTGCAGTTATGTGTATCTGAATAACAAAGAGAAATGCATTGATGTGTTGTGATAGTATCATAGATTGTTCTACTGTAAACCGCAAAATTTTCACGCCGTCTTTATTTCGCTGTAAATTGACAGATTTTAGTTCGCGCAATTTTGAAGTCGCGCTGCTACATTGTTGACCAATGACTTCAATACTAGACCAGTATATTCGCGCCATTTTATTTTCGCGCTTCAATTCCAAACGCAAAAATTGCGAAAATTAAACTGCCGCGAAAATTTCCCGGTTTACAGTATATATTTCTTTCCATAAATATATTTGTATTTTTTTATATTCAATATCTTTTTAGATTTACCCTCCATCAAATGTTACATGATTCATGACAGACACCAGGGGATTGAAAACATCCATTTTTGCCAGAAACGTATATATTATACTACCAGAGAGTATACTGTTTTCCATGTGTCCATTATTCTGTCCGTCCATTACATTTTGACATATTTTCTCTGCAAAAGTAAAGGGTTAATTTTTTCTTCAAAAGCTGAATTTGGTCATTGCATAGGGGAAGTTTTAAAGTATATGGTGAATTTTTTCTTCAAAAGCTGAATTTGCAGTCATTGCATAGGGGAAGTTTTACATTCGAAGTTAAATTCATCCCGTTTGTCATCTATCTATGATTTACACCGTCCATCTTCGTCAATATATGACAAAAGATCAAAGTACGAAGCTGATTTAGGTGTATCAGTAGTCTCTTTAATTTAAAGACTGGTGTAAATATTCCTGAAATTTATATTATTAAGAAAATACATAGGTCATGTAGCGAAAGCTGAAATTAACTGGGCTAAATTTTTCTGTTTTTTTTTTCTGTGTTAGCACTTGGAATATGGGTAAAGGAAATGTCAACTAAGAGTGGTGCGCAGTTAGAACCAATAGCAATCCCTTGATTACGTCATTCTCAGGTGTTCCTCTTGTCTGATTCAATTGTATGAAAATATGTTTTGTCTACAGGTGTGTCTTAGTTCTCCATAAATAATTTTATCTAAATATATAGAGAGAGATAAGTTGTCAATTGCAGAAATCAGTGTTGGCAAAAAAAGCGGGTAATACTTATATTACCCAGGACAGTGGGAAATACTGAGAATTCCCGGAAAATACTGGTTATTCCCGAACAAATCTGGGAAATATGCTACTAAATGACATAATGACTTTAAATCCATACAGTGAAAAGTGCAGCAAATGGATCAAATATTTCTTAATGTATGTATATATACAAAGTGAATTACATTTTCTCCCATGTGCACTTCCATATGAGAATTCAAAGAGGTAAAACAATAAAAGTCTTCCCATTTTCACATTAAATATCTGACCTGCATTCAACATGTTCTATGATAATCATCGTAGTACCTTGAAATGCAGTTGATTTGTACTAATGTTTTTGTAAACAAGAATCAAATTCATTTAGGTACTAGTAATTGTCAGAAACATTTCATTTAACAACTAAAAGAAAGTGTTTATTACTAAAACAACATAAATGTCAATGATGGGCTTGGGTATGTTCCATTTAAAAAAAATCAAATTGATTCATAAAGGCATGTTTTTATAGGTAACTAAATTTGAAAATAATATGCAAAATACACTTCTTTTTTAATTAAATAAAAGAAAATGTGTCCATGGTACACGGATGCCCCCGCCATACAGATATATTGGCAAACAGGAAGTAGATGAGCGATAGACTTGAAAAGGGGAGACTTGGTACAACTCATCATACCAAAGCTTCAGACCAAATCAAAACATTCCTACATACACAAGCTGAGAAATTCATGACGAAAATTTTCAATATATGGCTATAATGGGAAAAATCAAAGTTTTCGTCAAACATGAAGTAGATGAGTGACGGACTTGACAAAGAGAGACACGGTACAACTCATCATACTAATGCTTCAGACCAAATATCAAATCATTCCTGCATACACAAGCTGAGAAATCCTTGACAAAAATTTTCAATATATGGCTATACTTGGAAAAATCGGACAAGGGCAAAACTTAATGCCCCCGTCGCCTAACGCGAGGGGCATAAAAATAAATTGAAAGTATTTCAAAGACAATTTAAAAGAAAGTAAATTTAAACAAATAGTTAGGAACATTTTTGAGTCAAGAGGGCTTGAATGGAGTGTTTTCTTTTCATATTTCGCAGTATTTCCTACTTTTTTGAAAATTAGCGGTATTTGCTAGGACGGGAATTCCCGGTAATTCCCAGTGGGAATTACCACCACTGGTATTTCCCGGCCAACCCTGGCAGAAATTAAATCTACTGCAAGATTGATCTTTAATTATTTCAGTATTACTGAGTTGATACCTCCGATTATATACTGTAAGTCCCCGTCGTACTGGATTTTAATTTACTATTTAATAATATTTTATTGCATTAAGTCAAAACAATGGGATTGGGCACAAGTTATTGCAACTAAATGTAAGCCTTCTTCCTACAATAATAATAAATGGCATGACAAAAAGCAAACATCATACAAATATCTATCTAGAAATGAAATAAAAACAATATTTAAGTTGAAATATAATGATATAAGAAAAAATGAAATGAACTACACCTCATATAACTCATAGGAATAATCTTTTAGTGTTTTTTTTTATATTTTGAAAGACTCTTTCAAATATATTTAAATTTGTTTGTAATGTTAAATTATCCCTGCCAAAGAGTAATGTCTCGATATCCCGGTAATTTTCTACATTCATACCATTGACCTGTCTGAATAAGATTGCGTGTTCATTTTAGTATACTGCACATTCAAGTAAATAATGTATGACGTCCTCATACAGTGAGCCACACTGGCATGAAGGGCTAGCAACAACATTTATTTCAAATGATGTCTCAATCGAGTGTGTATTACTACGAATTTTCGTGGTCCAGTACCAAAATAAGCTGGGGGTTTTAAATCATAGTCTTTTAATCTACGCTTGAATTGTGTAAGTGTTCTCGAATTCCTTACTCTAAAGTCTAGGTTATTCCAGAGTAGAACAGAGGACGGTACAAAGGATTTTTCAGTCAGACTAAACTTGCATCTAGGTATCACGTAGTTTTCATTGTTTCTAAGATTATAGTTAGTCTGATCATAAACATTCATAAAGATATTGTGTTGAGCATTTGATAGAATATTGATAGTTTCCTGTTATTGCGTCTCTGCATAATTTTTGGATGACTATCTTTCTGATTTAATTACACCTTATGTAAGTAAGCTGCGTTCTGCTTAGTTGATAGCCATTGTATTTTTGACAAACATCCCTCCACCGTTGTATTTGTCACTGAGCGATCTGTGCACTTTAATGTGTAATTCAACATTTAAATCATAAACGTCGGAGTATTTAAAAAAATATAAGTCTAGGGTCTTTATTTCCATTGTCTTTCAGGCCCGGGATATCTTACAGCGCCACGACTTGTATTTTTGGCAAATACCCCTACATGTATCTATTTACTAGGATACTGGAACGCCATTTTTACATTGCGATTTTGCATTTCATATTCTTAAACTCGGACTTAACTTTTAATGCGTTTGTAAAAATTAACCAAGTAATACGTCATTTTCAGTTTCATTGCACATGCGCAGTAATATAGTCATTTTAAAAAGTGTTGGTTTTCTCGACAATTGTTGCTGATGTGTGAACCAGTTATCGCCATATTTCAAAATACGCATTAGCTTTTTATCAAATTGTTAAATGTACAATTTAATCATTTCAAGTGAAGTACTCCAAAAAGTGATGAACTAAAAGGGAATAAAGAATGAAAGGTCAGCCGATGAAATGTTTAAACTGAAAGTAGCATGATTTTTATCAATGCAAAATTCGCTCCATTTTGTTCACGATGACAAGAAAATAGAAGACCTTTACAGCCCCAATTCATCTTGATTTGACTTTTTGAAGACAAAGCAACATAGTAAGCTTTTCAGTTTTGTTTTCTGACAGAAAATATAGCTGACACCCTAAGTTCTCTTTAACGACATTACATTTTAAAAAATTCATTTTTAGCTTATTATCATACGTGACCCCGCACATAGCAATATATAATTTAAAGGAGCTCCCAAGGGATTTTATCTCAGATTTCACTGTTTTTAAAGATTAAAACAAATTTCTTCATTGGAATGTCACTTCTGTACATAACGGTGTAACAAAAGTCACGCGCCATCTCGAAGCACGTGAAAGTATACAGCGTTAACTGGTACTCGACAAGTACTGGCACGACAACCGACATTGTCATTTAAAATATATATTGGTACGGGTGTGCGGACAGTAAAATTTAAAGCAACTCTCTATATATTTCGCCAAGGCGAAAAAGAAACCCTTTCATATATATACGTGATCATTTCGGTTAATGGACTTCCGAGGCTTGTTTAGGAGGGTCCCAATATCCCGTATCCCAGTAAGTCTGGACGAAAATATCCCTTTGGAAATTGAAGATATCCCATTAATTATTAAAATATCCCATTTTCCATAGTCAAAATATCCCATATCCCAGTACTTTTTGTCTCAAATATCCCATATCCCATTAACAAAAGTGGCAAATATCCCGTATCCCAATATACCCTAAACAAGCCTCACTTCCATATGTTTTGATTTTATCTGCACTGAGGAGACATACATGTAAGTTGTCGAAATGCGCATATGCAGAAACATAGTTCACAGTAACTTCGGTATTTTGCTATTTATAAGTTGGTAAAGTGTAAAGATCATAACTAATTTCATGTCGCTATCCTGTTAATTTTGAGGTTATATTTTGGTTGTTGTAATTTGCAATCTTATGAGGTGTCCAAAGTGGAAATTCAGACCTATTAGTATATTTCTTCTGATATTTCTAAACCTTATCATATATTCCATACTTAAAAAAGCAGCCCCTTTTATTGATATAGATATCACCATCTTGCATTTGCTTGTGAGACATTAATCAAGGTCTATTGATATTTCATACTTACCCATATAACACATTTGAACATAGCTGGTGATTTTTTGATCCAGATGCTTGATAAAATCAGCCATATCAACAACTCCTTCTGCTTGCACATGTGTAATTTTGTTAGTTGAGGTCCATGGCATCGTAGTAGTGCCCTTGATAACTGAAAAAATACGGTAGTTTTGCTGTAACTTACAATGGTACTTCATAAACCTTATACATGTTTCATGTTGACACTTTTTTGATATCTTCGTCGTTTTAATGGATGCTAATTAATTAGTTAACAAATACAAATCAGAAAATTAGCGGTCAAAGACAATAGTTAAGTACGAAAGCCGAATGAGCTCAAATTCGTTGTAGGGAAAAATATTTTTTTCTCGTAATAACGAGAAAAAAAGTCGTTATAACGAGAAAAAAAATCGTAATAACGACTTTTCAAAAGTCGTAATAACGAGAAAAAAGTCGTTATAACGAGAAAAAAAGTCGTAATAACGACTTTTTAAAAGTCGTAATAACGAATTTTCAAAAGTCGTAATAACGAGAAAAAAGTCGTTATTACGAGAAAAAACTCGTAATAACGACTTTTTAAAAGTCGTAATAACGAGAAACATTATTATAAAAACAGATTTTCTGGTTTTTGAGAATATTTGCACGAGAAAAGAGGATAAGTAAGATGAGGAAAACCAAAGTAGAAAACTATATATTTTGCGACATATATTTTTCAGATTTCTTTCATTCTTTTTGAAATTTTAAATGTAAAACTCTTAATAGCATAAACCTCTTGAAACCAAATATTATTGGATAAATTCTTATGTTGCTAAGTCACTATGGCAAAATCTGTGAAAACTAATTTCTTTACCGTTTCAGCCCATTGGTTGATGTATATCAAAAAAAAATCGACGCATCCTACGCCGTTAAATGCTTCTCGCTGTCAATGCGTTTTTCAACGGTAAAATAAAGTCAAATTCAATTTTGGGAGGTATCACATATCAGTTTGACAGCTTTAATTGAATTTGGAATCACATTCAAATCGGTAATTCATGTAGCAGTAAAAAAAAAAAAGATGCGGCATGTCTTCGTCTCTTATTTTTTCGAAAGCCAAATTGACCCAAAATTGAATTGACTTGATCTCTCGCTAACTTGACTAAAATATGATCTCAAATAGTGTGGACATTTGATATAGGAAATCTCGTACGCATGTCCCAATCGCACTTGCTTTTTAACGTCATCCCTTCAAAGTCCTGTCTGTTTTTTATCATAATTTTGTTTTCCTTTTCGAGGGGAGCGGCCAATATAAATATGAAGATGAGGAAAATTATATTCTCTGATCAAATCCAAGGTTGATTTTCTCCCTTCGTGCACCTTGTCCTTTCTAGCTGGACATTGAATTGTAAATTATTGTAATAACTTTTTTTTTGCTGAGTATATTTTTTCTTTTAGATTTCAAGTGTTTAAATACGTTTTGTGTGCTTTCTTGAAGACTTGATCTAACTAACTTTATTTTTACATTTTAGTTTTTTTCAAAAGTCTCAATTTTTTACATGCAAAGCTGTTTTTTCCTGATGTATATTTGAAAATATTTCTTCTATAGACTGACTATCCAAAACTTTATTTGAGTTTTAGAGACAAATTCTACCCATATACTCATAATTGAATATGAACAAGAAAGGAAATTTAGTAAATGTCAAGGAGACATATCCCATCTCCAGGTTAAAACAACCTCACCAAAGCAAAAAGTTATAATTGCTTCAAAATTTTATTCATTTTTACAGTTTGGATGGGAAAACATTAACAAATGAAAATTGTCACTTTAGGGCACAAATAGAAAAAAGCGGCATTTCAGCTATTTACGAGGTTCCGAATACCATTTTCATAATACATGAACATTTCAACATATCAATTCAATTTTATGCAACAGCAGCTGTCAGATTGGTGTTTACTGAAATGTTTTGCGAAAACACAAATTTCTACTGTACCTTCATGGTTTCAATATACAAACAAAAGTGTGAATAAGACTACTGTAAGATAATTCAATGCCACAACCATAGCTCCATTAAACCTTTATTTTGAGATTACACGACCATTTCTTGAAAAACTCTTCAAACTGTATTAAAATAGATTAAGCTTTGCTATATGAATCAAAGGCGTTTCCCAATGTTCGAAGAAGCTGTGTTCTTATATACGTGTTTACTAGTATTTGAACAATATGAATCTTTAAGTTTGATAAGTCCAGTGTGCTTCTTTGATTTTGTTTTTTTTTCTTGTTAATGCAATAATTTTAATATACATTAAAAAAAATTAATTAATTAAAGATTTAATTTACCATTAAAACTTCAGTTCATATCTATATGTTTGATTATCAATTACGTATATAAATAGGATTCATCAGACAACATGTTTTCATGTAAAGTGCTTGACAACTCTTTCATTAAACATCAGAATATTATTTGCTACTGTATAAACAAACTCCCCCTACTGCGTTCAGATGCGCTTCAGAATTAATTTTAAAAAAATGGTTAAAATAAAAGTTTTGGATATTTTGAACAGTATTCAATTATCAAATGGATATACTAATTCTGAAATTTCAGTTAAGTTTCTAATATGCAAGCAGTAGTGCAAATAAATGTGGATTAATAGAGTTACCTCGGAATGCAAGCAGTAGCGCAAATAATTATGGATTAATAAAATTACCTCGGAATGCAAGCAGTAGTGCAAATAAATGTAGGATATATACTAACCTCGGAATGCAAGCTGTACATGTAATGCAAATAATGGATTTATAAACTTGCAAATAAATGTAGATTAATAATCAAACAGTATCGCAAATAAAGATGGATTAATAAAATTACCTCGGAATGCAAGCAGTAGTGCAAATAAATTTGGATTTATAAACTTACCCCGGAATGCAAGCAGTAGTGCAAATAAATGAGAATTTATCATGCTCATATTACTCCAATGAAGTTTAGCAAAATGTGGTACACGACATTAGAGTCTGTTTAAATGAACAATTTTTATGTGTCTCATGCATATATACATTATATCATACTAAGTAAATAATAAACAATTAATTGAATTTGACAAATTTTATTACCAAAATAAAGCAAAGGGATTAATTAAATGTTTTAACCGGTTTATTTTTTTAGCCTCTTAAGCACGAACCCATGGTCCTGAATTGTCCCACTTTTAGATTAGCGAAAAAATTGCAATTAAATTTCAGTAAGTTAAAATGCAAACACATTTGAAAATTAAAATGAATTTATTCATTACATCTCTCGGATAATAAAATTGGAATAATGGTACAGTATGTATTGACCTTATTGATATATATAAACTAATAGATAAAATTAATCTAAACAGGATCTACATTGGTATTGTTTAAAAGGGCAACCTGTGAACTGTGATATAAATATCGTATAAACTGAAATTGGTCACGATTTTAACTGAAAAAGGTCAAATGTCAAGAGTGAAAGCTTTTTTGAATTAAGTTGGTTCACTCATCACATTGTGAATTTGTGTCATTTCGGGAATCGTCTGTTTTTCTCAAGTTCAATAGCTTATAATGTAGAAGATTTTGCACACGGACCCCATTTTTTTTCATGAATGTCTTTTGTAGGCCAAATTAAGACACCTGACTAGTTTTTCATAAAATTTTTTGAATAGTCCTGTTGTTAACTATGGGAAACTCTAGAGAAATCCATCTCCTGTCAAATTTTTAATGTCATTTATTGCTGTTAAAAGCACCCGGGCATATATATTTCTTTTTGACATTTTATTAAGTCTACAATGTTTAATAAATTAAAATAGGTTTCAATAAATTCCTGATTTAAACACCATGAGTGAGCCTACTTTAAAGAACATGGACCTATATATTTCTTTTTTACCATTTTATTTAGCCAACAATTCTTAATGAATAATTCTTATATGATATACGCTGATATGATTGGTTGAATTTACTTCCGGTAGCAAATTCTGAAGTCGTTCATTTTTCGATAAACGACGTTGACCGAACTACATTTAAGTTCACCTTATAAATTCATACGCCGAGTGAATCAAATAGAACAAAAACGTGTGACTGGCATAATAAAAGTAAGAATTTAATTACTTATCATCAGATTAAAGGAATTATAAGGATTAAACACCGTTTGAAAGGAATTTATTAGAGTATAAACGGGACCAAGTCACTCACAAACATGTCATAAATGTCCTTCAGACTTTTTATTTGTTTGTGAGTGAATTGGTCCCGTTTATACTCCAATAAATTCCTTTGAAACGGTGTTTAATCCTATAATCAAAAAAGTTTCAAGAAATCATCGAATGATATAAACAGCACCAGGAATTATACTCCTTAACATACTAAGCTATTGCTGGTATGAGGTCCGTTTGCCCCTTGTATTTTATCTTTGATATTTGTTTTTCATTGTGAAGTTTTCTGGTAAATACTCCGTGGTTGAAATTTTCAGTCATTGTAGGTGTTTCACATTGTTTCATGCTGTCTTTTCTTTTCACGTGCGCCATTAAACCGGTTTAACTCACCTATTGAGCAACTCATATCATGTGACTACTTACTTTTTGGATCATCCGAAATCATATATGAAAAGAATGTCGAGATTTTTCTGGCAATGCAGTCTTTCTTAATAAATTCAAAACGATTTGAGAGAAATTAATTCACCATAACTGTCCCACCTTAAGATTATCCACAGTGCATGTGCTTAGTTCGTTTTTTTTTCAGTGTTCTGATCAATTCCCTTCTTTTTTTTCATCTTGAAAAACTTAAATTTGAAAGTTTATAGTATAATTCATTACAAATTCTACCTTCTGAGCAAATTAGTTACTGATTGTAAATTTATTTATATAGGAAACGGATCAATGTAAGTTTTAATAACTTGTTTCCGAATCCTTTAAGTGATTCACTGATTATGTGTATTATTATATATGCATTGTATGCAATAAATCATTTAATAAGATATGTTTACAGTAACTCACCTATTCTTTAGAATTGCCTGTACTAAATTAGGATAATTGCGGTCGACATTGTCCACCTGCTTTTCCTTTTGGCCTCTCGGACTTCGGCTCTCGACAATTCTGTTCGGTAATTTTATCATTATCCCCATTTTATAATTATTTATTTTATATGAAAAAGAAAGGAAATGGGGTAAATGTCAAGGAGACAACATCCCATATCCAGGTTAAAACGACAAAAAAGAAAACATCTAGGGGTCACCATATGGTCTTCACACCATATAGCAAGCCCTAAATGGCCCCGAAAAGGTAAAAAAGTGAATAAATCAATGGAAACAAACCACATCCAATAACCCAAATATCAAGAAACTAAAATTTTATAAGAAGACAAGGACAAGCCAATGACCAACATATTCCTGACTTGGGACAGGCGCAAAAATTGCGATGGGGTTAAACTCGTTTTCTTTGATCCAACCCCCCCCCCCCTATGTGTGGTGAATGGCTAAAAATAAATACACAAAAAAAAGACTCACAGTAAAAATCAAACTAGAAAAAAGTCCAACTTATCAAGACGAGTACCCTTACAATGAAGTACATAAAACATGAAGACAATACATACAGGTACCGTCCGGACAAATGCTCGCAGTTACTTACAGCTAGCTAAGGACATTATTTCCGTTGACTATGATATCAAGCCTTCTTACATATGAAATTTCAATTGAAATACTTCTAAATAGATTTGGTAGAACAATATGTTTGTTGAAGACCTCGAGACTATGGGTGCAAATAAAAATTGCTGTAGCGTTGTTTGATATTCAACAATGAATTCAGCTCAAATCAGTTAATAGAGGCCGTCTTGAACTTATCATGAGGTATGAGCAAAGCTCATTGTTGAATACGGGAATTTTGAGTCATGTTCACTCCGACAACATTTTTGTGTATTATATGACATCAATACCTTGAGATGGAATCACTAATTAATGAACACTGTTGAGCCAAGGATGATTTATATTTAATCTATTTGTAGCGCTTCAGGTTAATTGTTTTTCGTCGATTAAAGTTTAGTTAAAGAATTGTCATACGGGACAAATTATAAGTGCACTTCAATTTCATAAATAGTTTGTTTTTAGGTGGTATATATTTATATTCAATAGTTCTGGATTCCGGTTATCCTTCTGACTGGTATTTGAGGAGATCTTTTTCGCCTTCAATTACACGAGAGTTCCTATCTCGAAAGTCCCGTATTAAGGCCACATGGTGACTTCAAGATGGAGAAAACAATAAAAGCATTGCTCCATTGCTTTTTACAATGTATTTGTCAAGGTTCTATCTCATGTGCATTTACTCCATATTTTTCCATTGATAAAGACGTCGAAAAATACAATATTCAAAGATCTGTTCATTTGGTCTATTTGAGGGTGGTAGTCTGGTTTATATTCTATTCATGTTTTCATTTTCAAAAACAGATATTGCAAGGCTGAAAAATGTTAGAATGAGGAAATGGTACATGCATAGAATTCTGTAGAATAAGGAACTTAATTTCGTCATTTTTTATTTTGTTGCAATAGTTTATGATTTGTCGCATTTTAAAAACCATTTCGGAATGGAAATAACAATTCTATTTATTCTATTCTATGTACAAAGTACTAGTGTTAACAAGTATATTTGTGAATAAAATAACATTGTTTAAAAATATCCATTTGCTCTTTGTAAAAAACATACTGGAGCTAACATTTGTACTTCTTATTAGAATATTTGCACTTTTAAAAGAAAGCAGCAATCCCTTTTTGTCACTCTGAACTGTGTATTATTTTGACATTTTTACTTCAATTTATATTAATTAAAGCCTACATTCTTTTGTTAGTTACCAGCTTATTATCTTTTTTCA